>SNQJ01S0030433.1:99007-125062 GCA_010110895.2 Picea sitchensis | reverse complement strand
ACATCGCCTCTTTAAATTGTTCAAAAGCTTGAGTTTCCTTTGGATTCCATGAAAATGCATCCTTCTTAGTTATTTCCATTAAAGGTTCTTTTATTCTTCCATAGTTCCGAACAAACTTGCAGTAGTAACCTGTCAAACCCAAAAATCCTCTAAGATTCTTCAATGTTTTGGGAGTCGACCAGTCCATCATGGCCTTAATCTTGTTAGGGTCTACCTTGACAGCTTCATGAGATACAATACGACCCAAATACTCTACCTCCTTCACCCCAAATAAACATTTGGATGGTTTGGAATATAACTATTGGTCCTTTAGTAGTTGTAGCACCCTGTCAACATGTCGAACATGATCCTCCCAAGACTTTCTATAGATTAGTATATCATCAAAAAATAATAACACATATTTTAGAAGGAAGGGCTTGAAAATGGAATTCATCAACCCTTGGAATGTGGAAGGTGCATTTGTAAGTCCAAAAGGCATGACCAAAAATTCATAATGTCCTTCATGAGTTATGAATGTTGTTTTTGGGATATCTGCTTCCTTCATTCTAATATGATGATACCTTGAACGAAGATCCAAATTTGTGAAGTAGATTGCTCCATGTAGTTCATCTAAAAATTCATCCATGATGGGAATGGGAAACTTATATTTAATGGTGATATTGTTGAGCTCTCTATAATTTGGACACATATGCCTTGAACCCTCTTTTTTGTGTACCATTACCACCGGTGTAGAGTAAGAACTTTGGCTAGGTCTAATAATGCCAACCTCTAAACTTTGTTCAACCATACGCTCAATTTCACTCTTATGGGCATAAGGGTATCTATAAGTCATGATGTTAGGAGGAACACTCCCAGGAATTAGGCGAATAGCATGATCATGATCACAAGTGGGTTGAAGACCTCTGGGAATATCTTCAAATACTTTGGAATGCTTATTAATAATCCCTTGGAGATCTAGGGGAATAGATGGCTTAGATGTTTGAACATATAGTGAGCATAGTTGTACAATTACACCTTCATGCCCATTTTTCAATAATTTTTTCATGCCATTAGAGCTTATAACCTTACTGGGTTTCCCTGTGATACCCCTTAACTCAATTTCCTTTCCTTCCAATGAAAATTTCATGAAAAATTCTTGAAAATTAAAATCCATTGTTCCCAATGATTGTAACCATTGGAGTCCTAGTATGACTTCAACACCACCCATGGGTATAGAAATTATTGGACTATTCATTACATATTCCCCCATAGTAAGATTGATCTTATGGAATTTTCTTGTCAATTGATAGTTCCTCCATTTTCAATTATTAATTGAAACTATGGTGCTGGATATATAAAGTAATTGAGAGCTTTGACTAATTTATAGTGAATGAAATTATGAGTACTACCAGAATCAATTAGGACTATTACATTTTTCTTTTTGATATGTCCTTCGATCTTGAGGATTTAAGGAGTGCTAAGTCTAGTGAATGCATTACATGATATGGTGGGAGTCAACTCTTCAGAAAAAATCTCTTCTACATTTTCATCTTGAGATGGTTCTTGTTCTTGTTTTTGTTCTTCTTCCTCTTCACAATCTATGTAGAATAATTTCTTCTCACCACACTTATGTCCCTTATTGTACTCGTTGTCACAATTAAAGAATAAACCTTTTTCTTTTCTTTCCTCCAATTGTTGATGTGTCAACCTTGTAGGTTGAGGTGGTTTAGAAGAAGGAACAATATTCTCTCAATAGATGTTAGGAGTGGTCCTTCTAGTATCCATAGCCATATTTTTACTTTCAACATTTCTTGCCACCTTGAATGCATTCTAAAATGATTTGGGTTCCCAAAGGTGAACCTCATGTTGAATGTTATCATTTAAAGTTCCTATGAATACATCAATCAGGTGCTCATCTGGAATATATGTTACCTTTATATTCAATCTTTGGAATTTCTCAATGTTCTCCGCAAATGAACCCTTTTTCTTGATATTTATCAATTGGCTGAAGAAGGTATTGCTCCGTGTATCCTCATAGTGTGCTATCATTTCTTCCGTGAAAATTGTCCAAGTGACAAGTGATTTATGAGAACAAATCCATCAATACAAAACACACTGATTGGATTCTAATTATAAATACACAATTCATACCGTTTTTGTGTGTCGAACATCATGTATATCAAAGCACTGCTCCATCTGTAGTATCCATGTGATTGGATCCTTGCCATCAAACTTCCTCATATTGATCTTAGGAAAGTGGTTGGTCTTCAACCCAAAGTTGGAGTTTCTCTAGTCTTGATTCATATTCCTTGTGTCCTCATCATGAATTTCATGGGATACATTGTCACTTTCAGGTGGCCTCTCTATTAGAAACTTTTTCAATCCTTCCATGATCTCCCCTTTTAAACAATCCATCTTAGTATCCATTATCACTTCCAGCTTAGCTTTAGTTGAATCCATCATCCCTTATAGTTCATCTTTTGTTACTACCTTCTTTTGTAAATAATTTATGTCCATGTGCATTTATTCACCTTCATCAAGAGTCCAAGTAGGACTGTCTGAAGGCTTATTTGGTGTAGAATTTCCACTTTTTGGTGGTATGTTTGCCAAGTATCACTGCAAGGTAGGAATTACTAATTGGCTTAGGCAAAGGTCCTCACATACAAGGGAGTGCCAGGTGATATAAGTCTATGATATATGTGCGAGGTCCAACAATAGTACTCGACCCAATATTTCAGAGCACTAACTAAGGAGGCTTGACCATGCCCTTATCCATACTATCCGACTACCCATGTACTATAGAGTGATCTCCCTGAGTGTTTTTCTCGATGTACTATAATAACAAGACGACCAAAAGGTTCACTCTGTAAGTCTTAGGATTCTGCGGGGTCTCACGATATATGCCAGATATGTGGGAGGTCAAATACATAGTAGTTTTTTCTAATTCACAATCGTTCGAAAGGGGATTTTCGATATACTCTAGGTATGTGGAAGAAACACATTGTCCCCATGTTGTAGAGCTGGCTAGTAACGAAAACTCCTACTTTTAGAGATGTTGGAACACATCTGTACCTAAAACAATCCCTAAGTTTCTCTCAAATTTATGTGATACTCGTTTTATCCCACTTTATTGTACTTTTTGAATCACCCCAATTGGATCGTCTAGTCAAAAGATATGCAAATTTCCAAAAACAAATGCACATTTTAAACCCTAATTTGGAGGTTGTTCTATGAGCCGACCTTTCTTCTGTTGTATCTTTAAAATTGCGACCCTTCTGGGTCTAAAATTTTGTTTTTTAGTTCTTTAATATTTCCTCTTTGTAATTCCATAGGTCTGATCAAAATTGGATATTCCAAGTGGAAGTTATGGTAACTTCCCCACACCTTGCTGATTTTTGGCCTTTCCAGGAGAGCGCACTTGTAAAGCGTTCCAAGTGCATAATATGTGATATATTATTACGAAACTTGCACCATAAATACTACAGACTTTCCATTTTCCAATGAAACTGGTCTCACTTAATTTGGGTACTCAATCAAGAATGTATCATTGTTTTACCCGGAACACCTGTTTGAGACTAGTTAATAGGACTAGTTAGCTACCCTATCTTACACATGGTGTATCTCCAAAATTAGGATGAACCAGAAGTTGAAATATGTACCATATATACCTTGATAATTCCTCTTAATACAATCCTAGTTTCACAGCTAGAATCAACAGATAAAAAAAATTATAGTGAAAATTACTATATGACTGAATTTAGAATGATTTAGGAACCCAATGTTCCACAGAATATATCTCTGAGAGTGTAAATCCCCATAATTTGATATTTTTACCAACATTACCTTGATTCATCTACTAAATATCCCCCAAGGATTTCCTTCTGAAACATCCCAGAAAAAAAGTTATAGCAAAAATTATAAGGTGTCTTAGATGCAACAACGAAACCCCAAGACCTTGAGCTCTAACACCAAATGTTAAGAAACAAATATCCAAATAGCATAAAAACATCATAATAAGTACTCCATGACTTGACAAAGAGATAATTTCAGATAATAAGCCTCTTTGAGGGGGAAACCTCCTTATACACCACATAAATGCACAAATATTGGATGATTCCAAATGAAATGGTCTACTTGGTATATATAGGAGACTAGGAGGTACAATTACAACTAATGGAGTCAAGCATATATAAATAAAATAACAATACTAATGTAATATTCCCTAATTAATGGGTAATGTTCCACTATTTAGGGCTTAAGAAACTCTAACTTTTTGTATCACTAGATACTGAGAACTAGAAGGATTTCATTTTCCAATCTCCAAGCATCTATTCCTCTCTTAGGCTCTCAAGGGCCACTTACTCTTAAAAAATTAGTGTGAATGCACTATGGGAACTCACATAATGGTATCATAACCTTTATATGATCCAAATATCCTTAACATGTCTGAAGAAAAATAGAATAATGCAACCTTCTAATGGTTTTCTCATAATTATGGTTTGTTATTTAGTGAATCCCAAAATATTAATGGGTTACTTACTCTCTAACAATCAATTTTGACTATATCAACCTTATGTATGTTGATAATACACTCTCAAATAAATTTTGACTGTATTTAAGATACCAAACAACTTTGAACTGGCTATAAATGCAATAATACTATTTTCAAAGAAAATAAAAGACAAAACCAGTAATAAAACCATAAATATGAAAAATATTTTGATAATTCAAAATTTATTGATTTTCATTAAAAATAAATTATTAATTTTAAAAACTAATACTGAATATTACAACATGATAAGATAAAATTAATATGTCAAACACATGATATGTTAGGGGGCTAACCTCCCTAACCCGTCACATAGGTAGAATACTATGTTTTCCATGTAATAAAGGCCAACATTAGTTAATAAGGCCTATTTAATAAATGTGAACAAGTCAATGTAATAAGACATAATAGAAGCTTCCGCTTCTAGAAAGATCTTCCTCTAGAAGTTATTTAGAAGATTGAATTAGTATAAACAAGTGCCATTGTAGTGGCTATGTCCCTTCCAAGAAGTACTTTTTGGAAGTTGATGCACTATGTTTGTTTTCCATTGATATTCATCTACAAGGAATTGCATGCTTGTGTGGGTTTAGTAACACAATGAAATCGTAGATGTGGAGGTGAGTTGTATTAATTTTTTAGTATGTTTTCATTTCGAGAATATTATGATCATTAACTAGCATTGTTCAACATGATCAGGACCAACATAAATGGAGAGGAAGAGGTTTGAAGGAAGTTGGCCCAATGGCTTGGTGCCCGACATATCAACCCATTTGTATATCAACCCCTAGTGCATAGTTATACCAAGTGCCACTAGTACCTGGTGCGCGATTACCCAACATCCCGATCCCTAGGATATCAGATCGGACTTTGGAGAGTGTGGAGTGACGTTAAGTGAACTGACTAGTTGTCGGTAGTCAATGGTCTCGAAATATTGATACTTTTTCATGAGATCTGACCATCTATCAAAAGGCTGATATCAACGACTGTGATCTATCGCGCATGAATAAATTTATTGGAAGTTGACAAGGGTGACCACCCCATAATTAAAGCACATGGATTTAAAGGGAGGACATGCATCGACTTGTGGTGATTGCAAGCACCCCTTTGTGTTGGGTTCTGAACTAGGAGCTATCCCCCCACAATTAAGCCCCCATTCATAGTTCTACATAACATGGCCTTGCATTCTAAGTGGAACAGAAAAAAGGATCAAAACCTCTCACAGCAACACTGACACCAGCATCCCGATCATGCTTATAACGTAGCAGTATACTATATAAAGGTCTATAACAAAATAGTTTGTGGATATCTAAAATTTAGAGAGAGATTACTTGAACCTGGCCCAACACTAGACCGCACTATGAATCAGAGTTATCAATCTTCATGACGTGGGGAAAACTCATGAATGCTATGTGAGTATTTTGGTAATGCACTATGAACGTGAACTCAATATTCTTGAAGCCGCCAATTCCCTTGGATTCACAGGGTACCCTAAAGGTCTTGTTGTCTACAGTGGCTTACAACGTCATGGGTCCTTTGCAATGTTGCCCCTTCCTTTGAAACGCTTCCCCATCCACAAAGCTCAAAATAATAAAATATTTTGTTAAGCCCTAATATTGGCTCATAACCCCTTAATTGGGGCATATTATATTAGTAATGTTATTTTATTTATGTCATCTTTAGGCCATTAGTTGTAATTATACCTCTTAGTCTCCTATATATACCAAGGAGACATTTTCATTTTGAATCATCTCGTACTTGAACATTTAAGTGGGGTAAAAGGAGGTTTCCCCCTCAAAGAGGCTTATTATCTGAAATTATCTCTTTTTCAAGGCGTTGAGTACTTTTTCTAAGGATTTTCTATGCTATATTGATATTTGGTTCTTAACATATGGTGTCAGAGCTCAAGCTCTTGGGGTTTCGCTGCTACATATGAGACACCTTGGAATTTTTCTATAATTTTTTTTCTACAATGTTTCAGAAGGAACGGCTTGGAGGATATTTAGTAGACGGATCAAGGTACGTTGGGTTCAAAATTCATCTCTTGAGGCCTTATACTTTTGGAGATACAACCTGTACAATATAGGGTTATGGAATCATCCTGAATTGAGTCATTGCGGAATGTTTGCTATAAAAAACTTTCTATAATGTTTCAGACCCTGAACTCCAAAGAATATTTACAGAAATTAGTAAGGTATTTGTGGTAAAAGGTTCAGCTTCTGGGTCATCTTAAATTTGTAAATACACCATGTGTACGATAGGGTATCTGACTAGTCCTATTGACTAGTCTCAAGAAGGAGTTCCAGGTAAAACAATCATAAATTCTTCCTAGAGTATCCAAATTATGTGGGACTGGTTTCATTGGATCATGGACAGTATGTAGTATTTTGGGTGCGAGTTTCAGAATTTTATATCAATTATTGTGTGTGGGGAACACTATACAAGTGAGATCTCCTGGAAAGGCCAAAAATAGGCAAGTTGTGGGGAAGTTACCATAGATTCCAATTGGCACATCCAATTTTGATCAGACCTGTGGAATTGTAGAGAAGAAATATCAGAGAAATACATAAAATAAAGTTTCATACCCAGAAGGGTTGAAACTTGGGAGATACAACAAAATAAATATTGTCTAGCAGAACCACCTCAAAATCAAGGTTCAAAAGTGATACTTGGCCAACATGCCACCCAAAAAGGGAACTTCTACACCAAATAAGCCTCCAGAAAATCCTACTTGGACTCTTGATGGTGAAGAAATCACGTGGGACATAAATGAATTCACAAATAAGATGGATTCAATGGGAAATGGGAATGGATACTAAGATGGATTCAATGGAAACAAAGTTGGATACTAAGATAGATGGTTTAAAGGGGAGATCATGGAAGTATTGAAAAATTAAGTAGCAGAGAAGACACTTGAAGGTGAAAATGCATCCCATGGGGAAATTCATGATGAGGACACAAAGGAGGTGAATCAGAATGGAGAAACCCAACTTTGGTTTGAATGCAACCGTTCCTAAGATTGATATGAGGGAAGTTTGTTGTAGGGACTCAATCACATGGAACAATTCTTTGATCTCATAATGTGCCACATACACAAAGATACAGTGCTTCTTTATAGCTAGAACCTAATCAATTTGTATGGTATGATGAAACTGTTCTCACAAATCCTTTCGTCCTTGGACAATTTTCATGAGGAAGAAATGATGCTACTACTTGAGATACAAGAACAATACCTTGCTATTGATTGATAAATCTCAAGCAAAGGGTTCGATTCACTGATCATTGAAAACTTCAAAGATTGGAGATATAAAAGGTATGATGTCCAGGATGGGCACTTGATTGATGTATTCATAGGAACTTTGGGATAACATTCAACATGGGTTGCCTTTAGGAACCAAATCATTGGAGAATGCATTTAAGGTGGCAAGAATCGAAAGTAATTAAAAATATGGCTATGGCTGCCTAGAAGGACCAATCTAACTTTATCTATAGAGAACAATGCTCCTTTGCTTCTAAAGAGCACCTCAACCTGGGAGTTGACACCTCAACAATTGGAGGGAAAGAAAAGAAAAGTTTATACTTTAATTGCTTAATGACAAGTATAGTAGGGACATAAGTGTGGTGAGAATAGATTATTCTACATAGATTGTGAAGAAGAAGAGAACAAGACAGAACCATCTCGGATAGAAAACGTGAAACAATTCGTCTAAGAGTAGCTCCACGATGTCGATGTAATGCATTGGCTGGAATTAGCACTCCCTCAAACCCTCAAGTTGGGATACATCAAAAAGAAAAGGTAGTAGTCCTAATTGATTACGTTACTCATAGACTTCATTTCACTATAAATTAGCCAAAGATCTCAATTGCTTTGTATATCAGGTGCTAGAGTTTCAAATGGCGTTGCCTGGGAGGAACTATAAATTTCTTAGGAAAATGCAATCAGATCAATCTTACTATAGGGAATATGCTGTGAATAGTCCAATGATTACTTTTCCATGGTGGTCACGAGATGTTGTGCAGAATCCATTGGATTTAATCGTATTAGAACAGTGGATTTTAATTTTCAAAGAACTTTTCATGAAATTTTTCATTTGGAAGGAAAAGAAATTGAGTTAAAGAGGGTATCGCGGAAACCGGTAAGGTGATAAGCTCTACTTGCATGAAAAGTGTGTGAAAAGGCATCAGTTATTGCACAACCCTGCTCACTAGATGTTCAAACATCCCTAAAGCCATCATCTATTCCTCAAGATCTCTCAAGGATCATTGATAAGCATTCCAAAGGTATTTGAAGATATTCTGAAGGTCTTCCACCACTCGAAATCAAGATCATGAAAATCACCTAATTCATGGGAGTGTTAATCCTAACATCAGGACATGTCTACAGGATACCATACGCTTGAGAAGAGTGAAATTAATGGTTGAAAAGAATTGTTAGAAATTTTGGCATTATTATACCACCTATAGGGATTCTTACTACGCACCGATTGGTAATGGTATTCAACAAATATAGCTCATGGCATATGTGTCCAGTTATAGAGAGCTCAACAAGATTATAAAGAGATAAGTTTCCATTGTAATTGATGGGTGTTAGATGATGAACTACATGGAGCAATCTATTTCCAAAATTGGATCTTCATCCAGGGTACCATCAGATCAGAATAAAGGAAGAAAATATCAAAAACAACATTCCCCGAACTCACTTTAGAAGGCCATTATATGAATTTTAGTCTTGGCTTTGCCTTACAATGCACCTTCCACATTTCCAAGGGTTGATGAATTCCATTTCAAGCCCTTCCTTGAAAAATTTGTATTGTATTTTTAGTGAAATATACTAATCTACTTGCAAGTCAGGGATCCTTAATGCGACATGTTGACAGGGTGCTAACTACTAAAGGAGCAACAACTATATACCAAATATCCAAATATTTCTTTGGAGTAAAGGAGGTAGAGTATTTATAGGTCATATTGTATATCCTTAGAAGGTGTCAAGGTAGACCCTAACAAGATTAAAACCATCATGGACTGGGCTGACTGTTCCCAAATGTTAAAAGAATCTTAGAGGATTTTTAGGTTTGTCAGGTTACTACCACATAGGATTATTCGGAACTATGGAAGAATAGCGACGCCTTTAACAACACTAACTAAGAAGGATGCATTTTCAAAATATTTAGTTTCCTCTGGAAACTAAATCTTTTGAACAACAACTTAAAGAGGTGATGCAAACTCTGTCTTGACCACTCAGGACTTCACAAAACCTTTATTGTGGAATGTGATCCTAGAGAAATGGAATTAGTGTTGTCCTGTCTCTGAGAAGGAAGGCCCCCAACTTTTGAAAGTTGACCACTCCAAAGGGAAAGGACACAAACCCATTTATGAGAGAGAAAGAAATGATAGCAATACCATTGCATTGAAATGCGTCCTTACCTAATAGGTAGAACTTCAAGGTCAAAGCAGGATCATGATAGTCTTAAATACTTGGAACAAAGACTATCTTGAGGAAAATTAACAAAATGGGTAACCAAGATATTTAGATATGATTTTGGGAAATAAATGCATAAAGGAAGAAAAATGTTGTGGTAGATGCACTCTCAAGAAGGATGAATATTTTGAGGCCTCTGCATGTGCCTCTTGATCATCCAACCTAATTGGATAATAGAAACAAGGGATGAATGGAAGAATGACAAAAAATTATGGACTCTCATTCAAAGGTTGTAGCGGGATTCAGTTACATGGATACATTTACATGGAAAATGATTCATTATGGTACAAAGATGCAGCTTATATTTATGTAAGAACTCCCAATGTGAAAGGTACTGTGGGTGCACACACCTCTCCAGTGGGAGGCACTAGGAGATTTTTGAAAACCTACCATAGAGAGTCAGAAGGGATTTTTTTGGATAGCCTTAAAACTAATGTTGAAGGTTTGTGGCAGAATTTTGTGGTTTCAACAAAATAAAGGTGGAAACAATCATAAGACCCTAGGTCTTTTTACAACCATTATCCATCCCAAGTGACTCTAGGAGGAGGTTTCCATGGATTTCATCAGGTTTACCAAAGATGCGAAGGAAAGAGTGTCATCATGGCTGGTGATTGTTGATAGGCCGACCAAGAATGCATACACTTTTGTGCACTCTCTCATCCACTTCAAAGTAGTACAGTTTCCATAGCATTCATGGAGACAATTCAAATCTACATGGCGGACCAAAATTATTGTAAGTGTGAGATCCCATCTTCTTGGACATTTTTGGACAAAATTATTTTGTTTTTTGGGTACTCATTTGAAACCATAGCTCATCCTATCATCCCTCGGTCTGATGGACAGGCAAGGATAGTGAACAAATATACGGAAGGGATACCTTCGTTGCTTTGTCTCTGATAGAAACAAACACAATGGTTCAAATGGATTTCCCTTGGGAATAGTGGGTATAGCACTTCCTTTCTGCTTTGCAACAAAAATGGCTTCCCATGGCACTATGGATACCACCCTCCTTCCATCACTTCTTCTCTAAAGAAAAATCCCAGGTTCAAGTAGTGGAATATACATGAGAATCAACAAGAAGTTCTCAAATCTTAAATGGCAACCTGACCATGGCAGAAGGAATTGCGTAAAACAACAAGTAGATCAACATAAGTAGAAAGAAGTTTTGGAAGTGAGAGTTGGGTATTTTTTTAAGACTACAGCCATACAAACGGTGTCCCTCAAGCAAGCCAGAAGGATAATAAATTATCAACAAAATACTATAGCCCTTATAAAGTGTTGCAAAAAATTGGTACTAAGGCATACAAATCGGAGCTGCCTACATATTCACTTGGTACCTGCCAGTTTTTTTATGTTTCATGCCCAAAGAAGGGTTATCGATAGGATCCGGTTGGGACCTGACTTGATGGGGAAGGGAAAATCATATTGGAACTGGAAATGGCATCAACGTACAAAACTTGGCCGAGGGATAGATCCATTTTAGAGCATCTTATTAAATGGAGGAAACTTTCGGTTGGAGATTCCACTTGGGAGATGAGTCTTTTATCGAGCATCTAGAGTTACTCAATCATTGTGGATAACACTTGTCTCAAGGGAGGTCATGTTAAACCCTAATATTGAAAATCATTTCTCCTTAATTAGGGCATATTATAGTAGTAATGTTATTTTATTTAATAGCCGGATTTAGGCCGGTAGTTGTAATTATACCTCCTAGTCTCCTATATGCCTGGGGACATTTTTCATTTGAATCATCTTGTGCCACTTAGACATTTAAATTAGGGTAAAGGTTTTCCTATATATACCAAGGAGACATTTTCATTTTGAATCATCTTGTACTTGAACATTTAAGTGGGGTAAAAGGAGTTTTCCCCCTCGAAGAGGTTTATTATCTGAAATTATCTCTTTTTCAAGGCGTTGAGTACTTTTTTTGAGGATTTTCTATGCTATATCGATATTTGGTTCTTAACATATTTCCAAACGTAGGAGGAGGAGAACATTTATAAGACACATAGATCCTTGAAATTCTATGCGATCAGGGGAAAATGAATCCATATTTGGAGGAGAAAGGTGTATTTTTGGTCATTTCAAGAGATGAAAGCACTAAATAGAATTAGCGTGTTGAAAGAAGATGACTTGTAATAATATGAGTGTGGACCACAAGAATAATTTTCTAACCTCAAGAGGTTTAAATAAATATATTCACCCACTAATCCAAATCTATAGTCTATCCGCTTCTATTTTATATTCAGTGAACGGTCCAGAGGCTTATATTCAATCTGACAAGTCACAAAACTCTAACCGTAGAATATGTTCACTTGTTCGGCATATTTTTCAACAGTTCAATTATTGTGCAAAGAACCATTATGTGAATTCCATGTTTTATACGTGGCATAAATATGAATTGAGGTCATTTTTATCTTGATTGTGCAAAGAATAGTTGATTTGTTTGTAGATATAAGTTAGCTCGTAATGGAATTGGGTTGATGATAAATCAATTTAATATAATAGTTTAAAAAAAATTAAATAACAATTAAGTTAAACATGAATGAAATGTGTATTATGTATATAAAAAATTAGTAATGAGTTGCCAAATATTTTAAATATGAAAAAATGAATTTTTAAAATTATTTTAATTTACAAAGAAAAGCTGAAATGGTAGGACTTCCTAAGGGTTGTGTCCACGATTTGTGAGAGGATGCTTTCCATGTCGGAGAGTAGCTCAACGGCCATGCAACCTTCCAAAATGTTGAAGTGGGCATCTAAGTACTTGGAGGGATTATACGATTCAAGGTATTAATGCACTTTGTCGTCGCTTCTGTAATAAGAAGTGAAATTTGAGGGTCAATGATATGGAAAAAAAATGTTTTATTTATTTATTTATCTTAATTAAAATAAAAATATTTTTGATATTTTCCTATGTTAAATATTAGAAATGGAGAGAAAATTGAAAGTCAACGCAATAACTAATACCCATTCAATGTTGTATCGAATGTTATAGTCCCTCCAACAGGGATTAATAAGACTAGGAGGCATGGAAAACTTTGTCTTGAGAATTATTGTAATAGAGCTCTTTTCTGCTGAATATTTCCCCCTTGAAGAGGCAAGTGAACATTGCTTTCTCTGAACAAAATTATCATTTTTGGTGTTTCTCTTCTCAATATTTTTTTGTTCCATTTAAACTATTGAATATTTATGTTTCCACATATTATATTACATTTGGTACCTTACAAGTGGTATCATAGTACTTTCCTTGGTAGGAATTGTGGGTTGATTGTTTTTTCCAGGGTAGAGATGTATTTCGACGTCTTAAAAGTACAATGATCTGTCATTCAACCCATAAATATGTGGTCGAGGAAGCATACACACATGAAATACGAGAGGTTTTTAAGGTCACATTATTGGACACCCTTGTAACCCATGTTGGTACCCCTTTGAGTGGTAGCGCATCAGACAATGCATGCATACAGACTAGCCTAGGTATCCTGAAACCCTCCATAGATCAACTAATCTACCTCCTGACTGCTATAGTTCCACCATGAACAACAATCCAGAATATAATCTCTAGTACCTAGGTAATTGTGTAGCACAGATAAGGGTATGGTATATCCTCCTTAGTTGGTGCTCTGAGATATTGGGCTGAGTATTACTGTTCGACCCCACACATATATCAGAGAGCTATAGCATAGGGCAAACCCTTGTCTATAGAAAAATTGAAAATCCTAACCCTTGGGACAAAAACATAATAGAAAGGAACAAACAAGATCTATTGTCGTGCAACCTTGCCTCTTGCATTCGGGTTGTGAAATTACTACACATTTCTTCCTATTAAGAATCTTGGCATTTCACCACTACAATATTATTCAGATCGAAGTATAACGTCGTAGGAGTTAAAAAAAAAAAAACGATTATAGTGGTCTCACTGACACCCTTATTTGGGACCTATCCCATTGGACTCCTCTCTTTTCCGTGATTACTGTGGTACTTATCATTTTTAAGCCATTTTTTCGTGGACCCGACACTGTTTCCCGACACCCTTATTTGGGCCCTATTCCATTGGATTCCCCTTTTTTCCATTATCATCATGATACCTATCACCTATAACCATTTTTATCTGTGGTCCCACCCACCCTTCCTGACACCCTTATTTTCCACCTATCCCATTGGCTTCCTCTCTTTTCCTCGTTTATCATGATACCTCTCACCTGTAATTTTTTCAGTGCGAACCCGCCTCCCCATTTTTTACTCTACCCAAACAACCTCCACCCATGCCCAAGAAACCAATACCTTGATTTTTGATAACCTCCAAAACAGCAAGGACATCAATACTCTCAATTCCAACATTAGAAGGATTACCTTTGTTCAGACGGTACAAGACCAATGTTCCCACATCAAAGACAAACTCAACCAATTGATGGGCCATTCCCTAAACCCTACCTCTTTTGAACAAACTTCCTATAAGGAATACAATGACTCTTCCCGTTACCAAGGTCCTCATTCCACCATCTTCCTTGAGACCTATACCTTACCATAATTGAGGTGAACAAATTTGATGGCTAAGATCCCTCAGGCTGGGTAACTCAAATGGAACATTATTTCTCTTTGCATGGAATTACTAATGATTTATCCAAGCTTCATCATGGTATCCTACATCTGGATCCAGAATGTTGGCAATGGTAGTAATGGCGTAGAAAGGAATGCCAAGGGTATGTTTCCTGGACACAGTTTGTTGAAGAGATTTATGACTGCTTTAACTCTGACACCCATCATTTAGGTTGTTTGACCAAGTTGAAGCAGTCTGGGATAATGGAATACTTTATTTCTTCCTTTGAGCACGTGTCTTTCAAAATGGAGGGCATGTCAGATGCCTTCTTCTGGGAATGCTTTATCAGTGGCCTGAAATATGAAATTTGTTCCCATGTTCTCATGTCTCACCCCAAACTTGGTTGGAAGCTACTCAACGAGACAAGGAAGCACAAAATATTGTCTCCTACCAGACCATAAAACCATCTTTTCTTCCTCGCCCTAAACCCACCAATCCTACCCCTCCTTCAACCCCCCTCAAGATCCATAAATTAAATCGATAAGAAATGGTTGAACGCCAACTCAAGGGTCTTTGCTATAATTGTGATGAAATATATTTTCCAGGGCACAAGTGTAAGGAACCAAACATTTTTATGGCCATCGTTGAGGATGTTTCTAAAGAGGAGGCATTTCCCCCCCCTGTGGAGGAGCTACCACCACTAGTTGATCTAACTCCACCCTTTGATCCACAAAAATTTGAACTGGTGATTTCACAGAATTCCCTCACTCACTTCTCTACTCCCTAGACCCTCAAGTTAATTGGTTACATTAATAATAAGAAAGTATCCATCCTCATTGAAGCTGGTAGCACCCATAATTTTATTCATCGACACATTGCCCAAGAAGTCAATTGTTATATCCATGCAGTCAATAATTTGCAAATCATGATTTTCGTTGGAGGTTCCATGAAATGTGGAGGATGTTATGAAAATGTGTGGATCCAAATTGTCCAGTATCACCTGAAATCCCATATGTTTTCTATAGACATGGGCAATTGTGACATTTTTCTTGGTGTTGAATGGTTACGCACTCCCAGACCCATTCTCATGGATTTTAATGAATTAACCATGCAAGTCCAACAGGAGGACAACAATATAAGTTCTAAGGCATCACAACAAGCTCCCCTGAGATTATTAGTTCCCATGAAATGGAAAATCTCCTAAACAAAGTTCATTATGGCACTATTTCCCAACTCCAAACCATTCAATCCATTGAGACACCCTTTGTGCATCCCGGCCTCCAATCTATTCTCTCCAAACATTACCACTCCTCGGGGACTTCCCCCTTCCTGTGGAATCCATGATCATTATATTCCTCTCATACCGGGAAGTCTTCCTCTAAATGTTCACCCTTATATTCATCCCTTTGCCCAGAAGAATGAAATTGAGAAAATTGTTCAAGAATTGCTTGAAGCGGGTGTTATTCATCCTAGTATCATCCCCTATTATTCTCCTATGGTCACGGTACTTAAGAAATAAGGTATTTAATGAATGTGTCCTGATTTTTGTGCCCTCAACAAACTCACAGTCAAAGAAAAAATCCCCATTCATGTCACTTATGACCTATTGGATGAATTGAGTGGTGCTCAATACTTCACCAAACTTGATCTCCATTCTAGCTACCACTAGATCCGTATGAAAGAGGCAGACATTCCCAAAAATGCATTTAGAACTCATGAGGGTCACTATGAGTTCTTGGTAATTCCCTTTGGCCTATGTAATGCTCCCTCCACTTTCCAAAGTCTCATGAATCATGTATTATGTCCTTTTCTCCGTCATTTTTTCTTAGTTTTCTTTGATGATATTCTCATTTATATTAAAACCTAGATAACCCATCTCACTCATGTGGATCAAGTCCTCCATCTACTCTCTCAACACCAAATTTTCCTCAAATAATCTAAATGTTCCTTTGGAGCCTCGCAAGTAGAGTACTTTGGTCATATTGTCGGCAAGGATGGTGTACAGGTGGATCCTAACAAAATTGAAGCTATGCAAGATTGGCCTCTCCCTAAAACTCTTAATATCTTGCGTGGTTTTTTGGGTTTAACCGCATATTATCACAAGTTTGTTCGGAATTATGGAAAAATTGCATCCCCTCTCACTGCTCTCCTTAAAAATAAGGCTTTCACTTGGACTACAACTACTGATCAATCCTTCCACGCCTTGAAAGAAGCTATGTGCATGACCCCTGTCCTAGAACTTCCCGACTTCACAAAGACTTTTTTAATAGAATGTGATGCTTTTGAAAAAGGAATTGGGGTCGTCCTCATGCAAGATGGCAGGCCTTTGGTCTTCACTAGAAAACAACTTTCAGAGAGACATTTGGGAAAATCTATTTATGAAAAGGAAATGTCATATTTTATGCATGCAGTGGATCTATGTCGTCCTGATCTATTGGGGCAACACTTCCAAATCAAAACTGATCATCAGATCCTCAAGTATTTTATTGAACACCGAATTTCATCCCCAAAGAAAAAAAAAAAGGTGACCAAGCTCTTTGGATATAGCTATGAGATCATTTACAAGAAGGGAAATGAAAATGCATTTTTTGACACTCTTTCCAAGAAGTATGAAGAAGAAGGGTCCCTCTTTTACCTCTCCTTCATTGTACCAGACTACCTCCAAGATGTTCGTCAAGAGTGGCTACAAGACCCAAAAATTTCTCGCCTGATCCAACAATTGCAACACCATTCTCTAGTTTCTCTAGGGTACTCTTGTCACAATGAAGAGCTTCGCTACAAAGGTTGTTTGTATTTAATCCCACCGTTGAAAATTGTATCCGCGGTGATTTCTGAGCTTCATTATCCACCCATAGAGGGGCACTCAGGGTTTACCAAAACCTATGAACAGGTCAAACATTCTTTTTTTGGGGATGGTATGAAGCAGGACGTCCACACCTTTGTGGCCAAATGTGATGGCTATCAATGCAACAAGGGAGAAACAATCAAATCTCTGGGCACACTCCAACCGCTTCCAATTCCCCATGTCATTTGGAGAGATGCTTTTATGGATTTCATTGTTGGCTTACCTGAATTGGGAAATAAGTCAGTCATCATGGTGGTAGTCGATCGTTTCTCCAAACATGCTCATTTGTTTTCTCTTCAACACCCATTCACCGCATCCATAGTGGCTGGAATTTTCATGGATAATATTTTCAAAATACATGGCATGCCTCATTATACTGTGTTTTACCGAGATCCAATCTTCATCAACAATTTTTGGCAAGAATTTCTTAGAATCCAGCGAACCCGATTGCATCTCAACATTGCCTATCATCCCCAAACTAATGGCCAAACTAAAGTTGTCAACAAGTGTTTGGAATCATATTTGTGGTGTTTTGCATAAGACTGATAAAACCAGTGGGCCCAATGGTTATCCCTAGATGAATAGTGGTACAACACATATTACCATACAACTACTTGCATGACTCCTTTTGAATCAGCCTATGGCCAAAATTCCTCACCAATTCTCTCCTACATGCTAGGTGTCTCGAAGGTTTATGAGGTTGAGAAAAACATTATAGTCTGTGAGGCCATTCTTCATACCCTCAAATAAAATTTGGTCATGGATCATAACTGCATGAAGAAACAAGAAGATCAAGGTCATTCTAAACACAATTTGCTAAAGGGGACCATGTGTTTCTTTGTTTTCAACCTTATAAGAAGACTTCACTCAAAGTTAAATAATGTCAGAAACTTTCTCCCAAATTTTATGGTCCTTATAAAATTCTCAAGCACATGGGGCTTGTGGCCTACTAGTTAGCTCTACCCAGTCATTCTAAGATCCACCCTATTTTTTGTGTCTCATGTTTAATGTAAGTGATTGGAAATAAGTGTCAAACTCATACTAGTCTCCCCGATTTGGATGAAGAGGGTTCCATTTCGTTGCAGCCACAAGCCTTCTTGGAACAACGAGAGTGTCATCGCCATCAGTGCACCATCAAGGAAGAGTTAGTTCAGTGGAAATATACAACTCCATAAGATGCCACCTGGGAGTTGGCCACCATTCTGTAACAATTTCCTCATATCAAGCCTTGAGGACAAGGATTTTCTTCAAGGGGGAGGGCATGCTAGGGACCTAACCTCCCTAACCTCTCACATAGGTAGAATAATATGTTTTCTATGTAATAAAGGCCAACATTAGTTAATAAGTCCTATTTAATAAATGTGAACAAGTCAATGTAAGAAGACCTAATAGAAGCTTCCGCTTCTAGAAAGATATTCCTCCAGAATGTTCTTTAGAAGATAGAATTAGTATAAATAAGAGTAGGAGGCATGATAAACTTTTTCTTGAGAATAATTGTAATAGATCTCAAATCTGCCCTGCTAGAGGTTTCTCCCTCGAAGAGGCAAGTGAGCATTTCTTTCTCTGAATAAAGGTATCATTTTTGGTGTTTATCTTCTCAATATTTTGTTGTTCCATTGATATTTTCAGAATAATCTTGTTTCCACATATTATATTACATCTGGTACTTTACATGATAAGATAACTATGATATTAAGATAAAGATAAAAATGATATGTCAAACATATATTGTAAAACAAAAATAGTATATTTCCTTTGAAAACTTATACCCATAACTTAATCCATGACAAACACATTGGAAAAAAATTATTATATTTCCTTTGCAAATTTATACCCATCACTTAATACAACATTCTCAATGTTTGCAATCATAACTTACAAGTATCTCTCATCATTTCTCCTCGGATTAGATTTATCTATGTTGGGGTCTTTGAGGTATTTCTCCTCTTTAATTAGTGTCCACATTCCTTTTCCAAAACATATGTAGAATTTATGCTTCAAGTGTTTTGCACTAGTTCACTTGGTTGGCAGGATGACAAGTCCGAGATGGGTGCTATATAGCCTTGGAGGGAAAATGAAATTGACCTTCTCTTGGAGTCTTGGCCTTGCCTCAAAAAATCAAGATGAGGAATAGACTCTTTTTCATGGCCTCGTCATCGCCAGAGATCAAGGCATACATAATCTCATTGTACTCGGGGATTCAAAGAATACCATCATACACCTTTATCTTAACAACCTCCCCTTTGATGCGAGTCTGTGTTCTATCTACATTAGAATCTAGAGTCTCCTCTTGGATTTTAATCGGGTGGATTTGTGGAACATTCCTTGACACTTAGACATCGCCACAAATCTCCATGCCAACATTGGATCTAATGGTTGGGTTGGGTATCTTCATTTGAATCATTCTTGGGCCCTTTTCCCCATCCCGTAGCCCTTGTTTCTCCTTAGATCCTACCCCTTGACAATGTTCCCCCATTTCCATGCCCTTATTGTTCGTTGGGGTCCACCTTCTACTCTTGACACACTTTTCATACCCTCCATGCATTGGGTTTTATTTCTCGACCCTTCCCCCCTATTACTCCATCCTTCTTCTCAAAACCTTTACTCTCGGCTTGTGTCCCCATCCCTATTTCTCTTGCTATGATTTCACCTCTGATATCTTGTTATCATTCCCCTGAGTGGTGGTGGTTGTATATGGGAAATTCCCTCCCTCTTTAGTACTTGGTTAGTTCGATCCTTGGGTTCACTTGCTCTGATCTTTGTTTTTCTCATGCAAATAGGACCCTCTAGATCCACTTCCTTACCTTTGCTACTGCCCACACGAAAAAGACTTATCGGTCTCATAAAGTTTCTTCTTTATCAGTACAATTAGTTTATGTGGGAATGGAGGTATTAAATAACATGGTTGCATATGTCACCCCTAGCTATCATGTCATCTTATGGTGTCAGAAGTGGAAGCGTTGGGCATTAATGGTTTTTTCCTCTCAACAATACAATGTTGATATGGATTTTGATGAGAATGAAATGAAGGCAGAGATATAACAAAGAAACACATAGATATATTGCAAGAAACTCAGAGATATAGTAATACTCAATTTCTATTAATGAATGAAATCTGTAGGAACTATAAAAATACAGAGTGAAATGAACTCGCTAAAATGGTGGAAACTTATCTCTGAGAAGAGATGTGACGGCTACACTCATTTGCAAGATGTTTACAATGAGGTTCCAAATTCATTTTTAACATAAATAATAAATGTGAAAACCCTTAACATCCAAAACCCTAACCCCAGAAGTTCAAACTCCAAAAGGTTTGTGGGCCCCGACGAGTGTAGTTGATATGTCAACTTCCCGAGGGCATAACTTTTGCATACGATCTTCATTTGGGGAACTCGATATCTTGTCTCAAAGGTCTATCTGAGGAGTACAAATTTTGGTTGGGGCTAGGGTATGTAGTTAGGAACTCATGCCCCCCTGAATATCCAAAAACATCATTTAGGGCCTCAAAACGGCCCTAGAATGTTAGGACCCTAAAAAATGTAGAAAAACTACCAAGGTGGAAAAGTGTGTTTGGAGCTAATGGAATAGGTGGATGGCCACCGATATCCACCTATATGATTCCTCCCTCATTAAAAAGAAATGGTCCCCATTGCATCAAGTTATCGTGGGAGATGGGGAAGCTTTTGTTGAATCTGAACCTTGGTGAGTCGCTTTCCTTACCGAAGAATCTATCTTGCTTGTACTTGGAATTAGCTTGTTAAATGATGTTTTAGAATAACTACCTCATACATGTTGTAATAGGAAGCACATGACCTATGACCTGTTGACCAGGTAATTCAACAATATGACCTATTAGACTAAGTTATGAAAATAAGTTAGTTAGGAGATACACAAGTCAAAGGAGTAGTTGAGCACATGGCTCAAGGAGATAAGGATAGTAGATAATATTGATGAGATCCCTTGATCTTGTAACAATATAAATAGTTGATATTTTCTCAACATTGTATAAATACATGTGTAGCAAGATCATCCTATGTCTCTCTCATATTTCATTATGGTATGAGAGCTAGACTGGATGTGACTGCCTCATGGGAGATCCCATGAAGATGAGATTATGAGGATGTATCCCTGCGTAGGATAAGTCGTAGGACACATGTTTCATCTATAGTCTAACTATGGTGATGCCTAAAAACGTTGTTTAGGGCCTCAAAACAGCCCCAAAAGTCAGGGACCTGAAAAACTAGGAAAAAACTGCCAAACTGGAAAACTGCGAAAATGAGCCAGTTTTAATAGGTGGGAGGCCACCGAGATCCATATGGATCAATTTTCCCCCCTTAGGAAGCAATTGCCTCCATTGCATTGATTTCCCCCATCAGATGAGTAAATTTCTGCTGAATTTGGCTTCGGGTGAGCCACTTGCCTTGGTGCAGGAGTTGCCCTGCTTTGACAACTCGATAAAGTTTGATCCTTTCCTGGCGAGTGTTCTTGACCTGTTTGTCCACAATATGATCACTATATGCATGTTGTATGCATTTGGGGTTGAGATATGTTGGGTTCAGTTGTTCTTATATCTCTGAGGTGTCCAATAATGGTGGGAAATAAGGTTGAAGGAGATCCACGTTGAACACTGCGTGCAAGCCAAGGAAAGGAGGAATGTTGAGCTCAAAAGCATTATCACCCATAACATTGGTGATGGTGTATGGCCCATAATAGAGTGGGTGAAGATTATGATGGGGTCCTATAAGGCGTTCTTTCTGCAAGTGCAACCAAATTTTTTTGCCCACCTGAAACTTATGTGGCACACGGTGTTGATCATGGCGTTGCTTGTACTTGTCATTGGAATTTTGTAGGATATCCTGAACCTGTTGGTGGATATTATGGATCCACTCAATGAACCAGGTGGTTTTTTCAGCTTCAGCTGGAGTAGGATATGAGTTAGTCGAGGTGACTACAAGGGGTAGTGCAACATCTATGGGACCCAATGGTTGGAATCCCAACCCAACCTGAAATGGGTTGTGGTCGGTTGAGCTATGAAGGGATCGGTTGTAGCTATGTTGGGAATTGGGAAGAATATCATCCCATGTGCGATGGTTCTTAGAATTATACATGCGTAGGATATGCACGATCATTCGATTTACGACCTCGGTTTGGCCATTTGTCTAGGGGTGGAAGTTCATGGATTTGGTGAGCTTGGTGTCCAACAGTGACCAGAGGCTCGACCAGAATGTGCTAAGAAATTGACTGTCCCAATCTGAGACAATGGATTGTGGGATTCCAAAATGTACCTAGACTTGTTCAAAGAAGATCTTGGTAGTGGCCTCAACTGTTATTCTCTTCTTGCAGGCGACCATAATCGCCAACTTAGAAAAGCGATCAACAAACACAAAAACATAGTCATTTTCCCACTTGGTGGATGGGAGGCACGACATGTATTCCATTGATATGGATTCCCATGGCATGTCAGGATTAGGTAGAGGGGTGTACATGCCTTATTTCTTAGTGTTCCGTTTGGAAATAATGCAGGCAGTGTAGGACTTGATATACTTGTTGACCTCCTGTCAAAGTTTCGGCCAGTAGAAATGTTTATGCAGCATGGCCACTGTCTTTATGACACCAAAGTGTCCTGCCACCCACTGTAGTGGGATTCCCAGGTCAAATTCACTCACTCACTTTATGGAATGCATATATGGCCCAGACGACACAACATCCCATCTTGAAGATGGAAATTAGCGACAACTGTGTTTGCGCCCAACATTTGGTAGGTGGTGTTGAAGTTTGGGTCTGTCTCATAAAGTTGGGGCCATCCAAAGTTCTCATGGCCACAAGAGTATAGCACCATGGTGAGTGTCGTGACTGGTAGTCTTTTGAGGCAATCAACGATGCGGTTGGTTCTTCCTATTTTATACTTTATGTTGAAGTGGAATTGTTGTAAGTATGTGGACCACATATGATGGCGTTCATTCTGCAATTTTCCTTCTGTGTGCATGAACTGCAATGGCTTATGATTAGTGTGGATGATTGTCTCCTTCCCAAGAATGTAATGTCTCCACTGGCAGCAGTCTTTCATAATGGAGTACATTTATTTTTCGTAAGTAGAGTACTTACGAACATCATCTGATAGTGTCTCACTATGATAGGCCACAGGGTGGTTGTGCTGAGTGAGAATAATGCGCACAACATAGTCTGAAGCATTTGTCTCGATCTCAAAGGGTTGATGTAGGTATGATAGTGAAAGTATTGGGGTTGAGCACAAATTTTGGTTCAAATCATCGAACGATTATTGTTGGGACCGACCCCACACATATTTATCCTTACCACCACCTATGGTTACTTGGTTGAGGGCTCATGCAATATGAGAGAATCCCAACACGAACCTGCGGTAGAAATTAGCAAGGCCCAAGAAGATCTTAAGCTTAGTGAGTGTGGTTGGGGCTGGCCAGTCATGGATGACTTGGATCTTGGCTGCATCCACATGTACACCATGATGATCAATGATGTAGCCTAGGTAATGGACCATGTCCATGTTGTACGAGCATTTTTCCAAGTTGGCGTATATCTTGTGCTGTCGCAGGGTGTGCAGAACCTGCTGAATATGTTGCAAGTGTTCTGCCCAAGTCTTGTTGTAAATCAAAATATCATCCAGACACACCACTACAAAAGTGTTGGTGAATGGTTGCATGATATCTTCCATCATCCTCATGAAAGTGGCTGGAGAATTTGTCAAACCAAAGGGAATGACCAACCCTTCAAAAAGATCTTCCTTTGACTTGAAGGCGGTCTTCCATACATTTGTTTATTCTATCAGGACCTGGTGGTAGTCAGACTTTAGATCAATCTTACTGAAGTGATTGGCCCCCGTGATATGATCAAGGAGGTCCTTGATTCGGGGAATCAGGTATCGGTTTTTTACTGTGATTTTATTCAGGGTTCGGTAATCAATGCAGAGTTGTCATGTTACATATTTATTCTGTACCAACATGATTAGTCTCCCATAAGGTGATGAGATGGGAATGTTGTTCCCCTTGTGGAGAAGTTCTTGGATCTGCCACTTGATCTCTTCATTCTCTAACAAAGAGCAGCAATAGACTATCCCATTGGGAATCAGTGTGTCGGGGGTCAGATTGATGGGGTGTTTTACCTAATAGTGCAAAGGTACCCCGGTAGGTGAGGAGAAGATATCTGAGTATTCTTCCATGACCTTATACACTTGATTCTGCTGTGTGGAGAGGTTGACTGTGGAGACCCTAGATGTGGCTGCGATCTTTCTCTCATTCTGAAAGTGAATCACGAAGAAGAAAAAATCCCCCATCTAATATATGACCTTCCTGCATTGCTTGGCAGAGATCAAGGAAATAACACTAGGTGGGACTGCCTCGGGTATCCTGTACAATTTATTGTTCAAAGTAATAATAAAACTGCGAGGCCTAGACTCATATACAACATGGAATTTCCATAAATATGATTGGCCCAAAATAATATTACAAACTTCAAGAGGGGAAACATCACACAATAACTCGTCTTTGAATGATCAGGGGATCAATTTTTGCTCAATTTTCAAAGTGCTCAGGATGCGACGAAAAAAGTGCCATTGCATCCGTCTCGTCTTCCTGATTCCGACGGTATATTTACTTTCTCAAACGGAGTCCGTATGGAGAAGATATCGTGATCTGTCCGCCAAGCCAAACATGCAAAATTTTTGGATGCTGACTGTACCTGTCTGTACAGTCCGTACGGTGATGTGGCAGGGCCGTACCATCTGTATGGTGATGTGGCAGGTGGGTGATGTGGCACGTTTTCATTGGTTGATGTTGGCGAGTAGCATGTTGACACGTGTCTGTTTTGGGCGAATAGTATGAGGACACGTGGCCCAACCCAAGGGCGCCACGTGTCGCTCATTCTTTGGTCATTGTTTTCATATGTAAAAATTGTATTGGGAGTCCATGGGGTTCGACCCCTGGACCTCCCATAACACAAACCTTACAAAGCCTCCACTAACCATTATGCCACCCATTGTTCCTTGTCATATGGGTCGGCGCATTTATATTTAAGTTTGAATGTTATACCAAACAGAAAGGGGGACGGGTCGGGGCTAAGCCCCGACCCGCGGTCTCATTGTAATAGTGTATGTGACCACCGTATATGGTGCGTACGGTTGTATTTACGCACGGGGTTTGAAACATGGTCACGGACCTTTGCATTACCATATGATTGTATTAAAACATATACGCGCGGTTGTTGGTGCATGGGACTTGTAATAGTCCAGGGTTTCTTTGTATTGGCATATGACTTGGAGCGCGAGAATTAAACCGTTGGAGCGGTTCAACGAATTAACCACCCATTTTCCAAACCTATGGTCATATGCGCCATACGCCCAGGTGTCGAGGCGGTTAGGGGCTGGCACGACCTTAACCGTCCTACGGTTTGCACCGTTGGCACAGTTGCGCCCGGTGCTGGGTTTTTGAACTTAAATGAGCGTGTGAGCCAGGTTTGCTAAGGGGGAGTGCGAATTATAGAACCAAAGATAGCAAGCTTGGAGAAGGAGACTTCCAGGAGGCCTATCTTTCTCATTTTTCGACCGATTGAGGTGCCGAAAGAGCCCAGACAGGGGTTTTGGGACGTTGGGAAGCCATTGGAGCAGTCGGTTTGTCAGTTTGAGCATTGTAAGA
>SNQJ01S0030433.1:42679-81341 GCA_010110895.2 Picea sitchensis | reverse complement strand
TATATTAATATTTCTTAAATCATAAAGTATGGATAATTATTTTATCCTAAGTTCTAAAGTTGGGGACAAGTGGGCCAAAGTAGCTCCGAACATGACAAGTGTCAAGTTGGGGACATGCATACATATTGTTGGGACTTAGTTCATTTCACACCCCCCCCATCATTCTTACCATGATCTTTTTCCATCATTCCTTCCATCATTCAACCATGATTCCATGACCATTTTCACTCATGCAGTGAGTTATCCTCAGACATGCATTTCATTGTACTTGAACCGGTATCCATAGCCATTTTGTGTTGGTGTACTTGGTTAACTTGGGAGCGGAATTGAAGAAGCGGGTTGTCAGTCCCATGGGATATTGAAGAGGTGGGTTGTCAGGGCCGTGAGCAATTCTTTGGGTGAGAGAATCACTGGGAATTGATTTTCTGAAGGTGCTAAACTGCCGCTACAGTGCTCTAAGACTTCCTGTCCAGCCTGTTGTTGAAGCCCGGAAAGGAAGTGGGACAGCAGAAGGACTGTTGAGCAGAGAAGGGGCACATTTCCTGGGGTGGGACATGCATGTGGGGAATGCGGGACTGTAGGCTGTTAGTTTAGTGGGCACCGTGACAGAGTCTTTCCTGTTGTCTATGAGCCTATAGCGTGGTTAGGAATCCCTTTACCCAGGTGGAGTTTAGTCCCAGCTCGGGGGTGACTCACTGTTGAGAGTGATGAACAATGTGGTCTAAGGCTGGGAGGTTTGTGGAAGGTCTGCCTGCAGTTGGTGATATTCTTAAAAAGATAAGTGTTAACTGTGTGATAAAATTAGATGCTGCATTGTTATCCACATGTTTATTTTATGGGTTTATCATATGCGTGGTTATAAATTTCTATAGGTTTTTGGGTATTTCTTGTATATGCTGCATGTCTATGTTTACTGTTATTTCACTGTGAATTTGTGCATTTATGTAATGTATTTGTCTGTTACATTTTATATATAAATCTTCCGCAAGAGTGTTGTGTGTGTATGTTTTATATGCATGCAGTTAGAAAATTTTATGTGGCATAGCTTAGAATAAAAGCTTCTTGGGGTGGGACAGGCATGTGGGGAATGAGGGACTGTATGCTATTAGTTGAGTGGGCACCGTGACAGAGTCTTTCCTGTTGTCTATGAGCATATAGCCTAGTTAGGAATCCCTTTACCCGGGTGGAGTTTAGTCCCAGCTCAGGGGTGACTCATTGTTGAGAGTGATGAACAGTGTGGTCTAAGGTTCGGAGGTTCGTGGAAGGTCTGCACGTAGTTGGTGACATACTTACCAAGATAAGTGTCAATTGTGTGATAAATTTACATGTTGCATTGTTATTTACGTGTTTATTTTTATGGGCATTTCCTATATATGATGCATGTATGCGTTTACTATTATTTTAGTATGGATTCGTGCATTTACATATGTATTTGTATGTTTACGTTATATATATAAGGCTTCCGCAAGAGATCTACATGCATATATTTTTAATTGCATGCAGTTAGAAAATTTTATGTGGCATAGCTCAGAATAGAAGATGGGTATGTTACAATATGTTCCGCAGAGAGAACGTAAGTGTTCTCTAGTGTAGCATGGCCCGCTCATGGGTGGTCGGGGACGTTACAAATTGGTATCAGAGCTTCATTTTTCAACACTGAGCCTGGATGGGCCAAGAAAGTTGAGTTGAAGCAAAATGTCACAGAGGATTTATTTCGAAGTGGCCAAATTTCAGTTTGTAGAACATCCATGGTAAAAAGTAACAACAACTGGGCGAAAATGGGGAAAAGCCCCAATTTTTTGTGGTTGAATTCATGAGAAAATGGAGAAATTCAACCAAGTGACGAGATATTATTGATTTAATATCTATTCTAGCAAATTCAAACCTGAAATTGGTCGAATTTGAAGTTACAGTGAATCCATGACAGTTGGAGCGAGTTTTATAATTAAAATTCCTAATTCGTGAATTGAGTTTGGGAAAAAATCGTTCCAGAAATGTCAACCCACAATGATCTATTGTTATAGAGGTTGAGTTGGTGTTATCGGGGTAAAATTGAACTAATTTCATAGTTGCAGAATGTCTATGGTGAATTGGGAAAAAGCCCCAATTTCTACAGTGGAATTCATGAGGAATCGATGCGCATAAAGGTGAATGTGCGCAGTTGGGCACACCAAAAATTCATGTGGCGCAGTGAAAAGCTCGGGATAGGTAAAATTCAGCATTGCGTGGCAAGGTATTGGTGTGCTGATGCGCATGTTAAAAATTTAGTACTGCGCAGAAAAATATGGTCTGCGGGTGCGCGCAGAAAATTTTGGCGCCGCGCGAAAAAATATTGGTGTGCAGGTGCACGCACTAAATTTAGCATTGCGCAGAGTGCACACACATAATAAGGTGCACATGGTGTACACACACATAATAATGGCACGCAGGGTGTATGCAGTATTGGTAGAGCACAGAGGAGTTTGGTTGGCGCGCGCGCAATATGGGTATATGTTGTTGCGCAACATTTTAGTATGGTGCGCGCAGAGTATTGATGCGCGGTGGAGGCATACTAAACTTGGCATGGTGCAGCGCGTAGAGTGAATTGCATGTAGAATACTGTGTGCAATACAAAAAAAAAAACTGTGCACAACGGGTAATAGTATAAGAACCAAAACTGCGCGCGGTAGATATTGGCGTGCGACACAAAAGTGCGTGCAAGTTATTGGCACGACAAAGAAGTGATACATAGTGATTTTAAAGTGTGCAAAGCACGATTTACCTTGTGATGTTGTAGCACATGGTAAATATGGGTGCACATATTGAAATTTGTGCGCGCGAAGTTGTTTGAAGGGTGAAGAACAACAAAAAACCAACGAATTTCCGCGACGTTTTATATCGTTTGAATGCCACCTTTTTGCAGCGCGTTTTTTAGGGCCTTAAGAGCATTTTTAGCAACTCAAAAACCATGAGAATAGAGTGTGTCAAGGCACACTTTGTCTCTACAACTCAAATAAAAGAGATCAGATAGATCTTTCTAATGGTGTAAATTGTTCGTCAAACGGAGCTTTTATGAGAAAGATACAACAAAAACAGTGAAGGGTAAATTATAAGACCCAACTGACTTCATGGAGCCATAACTTTCTGCTCCGGAATCAGATTGAGGCATAGGAGTAGTCAATGGAAAGATATTGAATCATAGAAGACAATCCCAGATATGAATTGAAATTATGGGCATGTTAAATATGGTTAAAAGGGCAAATAACGTACATGTACCATTTCATACCAAAAACACAAATTCGCCTAGAACTTCAGCGGGCTGTAACTAGCATCTCAAAGCACAGAAAGAGTTGAAACTTAGACAGAGTGTCCATATTATGTATATGAATAAACCCAATTGATATATTAAGAAAAATCCAGTGGAGTAGGCACAAAAATGCTTAATTATAGCGCAGAGCTGCGCCAAGTTGAAAAATAAACAGAAAAATTAATGAGAAAATTTCAAAAGACCATAACTTTATGCTCAAGACTCAGAATGGAGCACGTGAGCAAGCATTGGAAAGGTATTGGATAGTGGAATATAATTATACACCTAGAAAATTGATCAAGGCATTCAAATTTCCAGGAAATCAGAAGAAAGAATTCTGATATATATTAGTGAACCAGAATGGTTCATATTTTCATGAAATTGTTAAAATAGTTAGCCTGAAAAGGTTTTGTTGGCTTCACATTTTGCAGAGATAACAACAACTAGAAAAAGATCAGATTAGAGTCCAGAGTAATGGAAGAGTCACAAGGGAATTACATCCAAGAATATGAAGTCAGAGAGATGGATGTCCATTTGAGCATCGAAGGAACAAACTCCAATGGACATGGAGAAGAAAGGAATGAAAACATGAATATGGAAGAGACCATTAAAAATTTGCAGAAGGATGTCCAAAGACATAAGGCTGATAATGAAAGACTTATGAGAGACAAGGAGCACAGGATGACTTCAACATTAAGTTATTACAAAGCTTGAACAAAATAAAAAAGAAATTGGATAAGGAGAGTGGCTCGAGCAAATCGGGAAGTCACAAGTCTCATGATGAGAAAAGACAATCAAGAAGTGTTAGAAGACAACACCATCACTCCCCAAGGCATTCCAATAAGAGGGAAGGAAGAATCTCAAGTCCATCCCCTGTCAAGAAGCATAAGAGTTATGGGGTGGATGAACTACGAGGAGAAATAAACAAAATCAAACCTCCTACTTTTTATGGTGAGCACAAGAAGGATGAAGATGTAGAGACATGGTTGTTGGGCATGAGAAAATATTTTCAATTGCATAATTATTCTTCTCATGCAGAGGGTAGAATTTCCATCTATCAACTCAAGGGAAAGGCATCCATGTGGTGAGATCAACTTGTGCAGGTGCAGCACATTAAAGAGAAAAGAGTTACTTGGAGGGAATTCAAGAGGTATTTTGAGAAGAAATATTTGACTAAGAGATACTATGACAAGAAAATGAAAGCGTTCTTTGAACTGAGGCTTGGGAGTGTGACCATTGATGAATATGAGAGAAGGTTTTTAGAACTGCTGAAGTATGTCTCTTTCATCAAGGATGAGACAATGAAGATTCAAAGGTATTTGAGTGGATTGCCATCATTTATTAGTGACAAAATATAGTATGATGATCCCAAGACATTGGACGAGACCATAAGGCGAGCTAAATGCCTATATGATCAACAAAAATCAAGGCCAACATTCCAAAAATCTTGGGAAGACAAAAATAAATTCAAGGTGGATCAGATGAAGAAGGGATATAAGCCACCATTCTTCAGAAGAAATCCTCAGGGAAAACAAACTCCTAAAGAAACCAGAACGATTGACACAGGGAGTTAAAGGCCAAGGCAACCACTTATTCAATGTTGGGTTTGTAAAGAGGATCACATGTTTAGAGATTGTCCTCACAGAGGTAAAAAAGGGAGGATTGTTCACAATGTACAACAAGCTGAAACAATGGAGGACATGGGCAGAAAGGTACCCAGGATCTATGCAGCTCTGGACAACAAGCAAGCAAAGTAATAGTCACATATGATTGAAGTGGAAGGTATGATCAACAACCAAACCATTTCTATTTTAATTGATTCAGGAGCTAGTCATAGTTATATAGATCCTAAGATGGTGGAAAGTTTGCATTTTCCAAGAAGCAAGCATGGGAAATCTGGGTTGGTGCAGCTGGCTACAGGAACCAAAAGAAAAGTTAATGTGATGGTTAAGTCATGTTTTATGGACATGAATGGAATGATCACCCGGGCAGATTTAAACATCTTGCCTTTAGGTTCCTATGACTGTCTAATTAGGATGGATTGGTTGGACCAACATCATGCTCTCCTAGACTGTCATAACAAAGCATTTACTTGCTTGGATGAGGAAGGCAAACTAAGGAAAGTGCATGGAATTTCCAGGGTAGTGACCATGAGAGAGATTTCAGTATTACAGCTGAAGAAATGTTACAGAAAAGGGTGTCAAATATTTGTAGCTCATATGGAGGAGACACCTAAAGATAAGGTGCCAAATTTGGAAGATTATACAGTCCTGGAAGATTTTGAAGATGTGTTCAAGGAGGTACCGGGACTACCCCCAAGGAGGGACATTGATTTCTCTATAGATGTAATGCCTGGAGCAACTTCAGTGTCAAAGACTCCTTACAGAATGAGTACACCAGAGCTAAAGGAGTTGCAAATACAACTTTAAGAGCTTCTGAAGAAGGGGTATATACGCCCAAGTGTGTCACCTTGGGGTGCCCCAGTCTTTTTTGTGAAGAATAAAGATGGAACATTAAGATTGTGCATTGATTTTAGATAGTTGAATAAAGTGTCTGTGAAGAACAAGTATCCTCTGCCAAGGATTGATGATCTCTTTGATCAATTGAAGGATGCAAAGATCTTTTCAAAGATAGATCTTAGGTCAGGATACCATCAGGTAAGGATTAAAGAAGAAGATATCAACAAGACCGCCTTCAGGACAAGGTATGGTCATTATGAGTTCACAGTGGTGCAATTTGGGTTGTCAAATGCACCAGTTGTCTTCATGTGCTTAATGAATGGTGTTTTCCGAGAATATTTAGACAAGTTTGTCATTGTCTTTTTGGATGACATTCTTGTATATTCTAAGTCAGAAGAAGAGCATGAGCATCATTTAAGGATGGTGTTGCAAGTATTAATGGAGCATCAGTTGTATGCCAAATTGAACAAGTGCTCATTTTATCAGAAGCAAATTCACTATTTGGGACATATCATTTCAAAGGATGGGATAGCAGTGGATCCTGAGAAGATAGAAGCCATTAGAGAATGGGTAGTGCCAAAGAATTTTATAGAGCTCAGATCATTCATGGGTCTTGCAGGCTACTACAAAAGATTTATTGAAGGATTCTCAAAGATAGTGTTGGAGCCGCCCTTATTTTTCTAGCTCGTCACAAGTTTCATTCTTAATGCTTGAAATCTAAAGATGGTTTTCATTTTTTCCTCTGAGATAGAAAGATCTCTGAAACTTTATCACGCGAGCAGCGATGATTATTATACTCTCGAAACGATTCCTACCTTTCGTAAATATGCTTCCTCTTTTGTTCTACTTCGGGATCTCGTAGGTCGGAGACTATAAGTCATGTAGTTCACCCGTCCCGAGCCACGAAATAACGAAATCGTTTTAATTTTTCACTCAAGACAGTAACGAGGGTAAAGTTTTCCCTAACCCATGATTAAGCATCATTGGGGTTTCGCGCCTCGGTGTTCGCCAAACCCAAAATTTTATTGTCATAGCCCCGATAGTCGAGAATACGAGGTCCTTTTTTGATTAACCCAGGTCAAGGATTAAAGGAAAAAAGCTAACCGTGGTAAAAGTTTCTCTCGGCGTTTTGCCACTCGGCGTTATCTTTTTTGAAAGTTACATCGTCTAAACCCCAACTCGCGAAATCACGATGTAGTTATAACGTGATTAATTAATCATTTAATCCAATATTATCTTCCCTTTTAATGAAGTCATGTTATCGTGATCTCGCAGTTTCGCAGCTCGGCGTGTAAATCTCCCAAAAACTTATCTTCGAAGCTCCGAGCCGCAATATGGCGAATGTAATAATTATAAAATTAATCAAGCCCCAAATCACGATTAGCTTTTTTTTAACCAAATTGATCTTCGCAGTCTCGGATGTTAGAAATTCAAAGCGTTAAAACATAATCCTCGATATAACGAGTACCGAAATATTGATTAACGGTGATAAACCAGATTAATTAAGAGAAATCAATGAGTATCCCGCGCTTTGATGTCTGCACGATTTACGAGGTAGCCTTTTTCCTCCATGCGCCAACTGAGATTTTAAAACCGCCAAAATTTATGACATTAATGAGGAAATAGGGTAAATCGATGAATATAAGATCGGATTTTTATGGTAGAATTTATTTCCAAAAGTGATTTGATAGACTTGTTCTGAAAGGTACCGAGTTTTTTGAGTATATATAAGAGATGTGTTTCATTATAACAAATGCATTTTCATAGCATGCAGAGCACATTATATCTGAGTAAACTGACTTTTGTATGTATACGCAGTTCTATCGCAGAAGAGATAAAACGCAAGCTTCAGTCATGGCTCCGGGAAAAGCAGCAAAGGCGAATGTTGAGGTTTCGGGACAAGGCTCAGAAAATGTCTCTAATACTTCGCCTCGAAGTATCAACTCTGTCCCGAATTGGTCATATGTTTTAGATATTCTGCAAGCAGAATTGGTGGATTATTCCGACGACTCTGACAACAACGAAAGAGATGATATAACCACCAAATACAAAATAGTCATCAGATCTGGAATGCACAGAGTAGCAGCCAGGCCGCGGTTGCTTCCATATTATGATATGGTCTGATGGGCATTGGACCATGTGGACATACCTACCAGAACTATCATGAACGAGCAGAGAGTCACTATCAAGACTTTCAGGCTGGAGCATCTGCAAACCATGTATAAGCTTCCCACAACGTTCGACCACACATATGGCGCTAAGTTCTTGGAAGAGTTCAAGGAGAAGGAATGCGTACAGTATAATAAAACCATGTCCAGTTTGATAAAGGATTGGGTTTCAAACACCGCGAAGTTCAGAGCTGATAGCCATGGCATATATTCAATCACTTCGTTAGAACCGCAGTACAAATATGTGGCCATGATGACATGCCGGTTATATGGGAAAGAGGACACATCGCATTTTTTCCTTGCGTGGGTGCCTCTAATGTTTTGGGTCGCCGAAGTAAATTCCTTTAACTAGGCAAATATGCTTTTAGATAGCTTGAAAAATCGGGTCACAGAGTATCGGGAGCAGAAGGAGAAGGGGAAGCCGTCATCATTCTTCATGTCCGCATACATTATGGACGCAATTTGTTCTATGACACCATTTTCGTTAATGAGCTGGAGTTGGACTTCGGCCGAAGATGAACCCATACATGAATATCATGCAAAATTATGGGAAAATAAAGCAGAGAATTTTGCGTATGAAATTTTTAACTGGGTGATGGTGCCCCTGCATGTCGCCATTTTTGGTCACCCGCCACCCCGAATCTCAGACAGCATAGTAACGAATCTGACTTGGTATGTGGAAGCAGAATTCTCATATATCAGAGTCTTCAGGGCTTCTGTTCCCCCACATGCACTGCCATTGTTCATTCCCGACAAGTTGGCTTGTCGCGAGGTTGCACAACAAACGGTAATTGGTGGTGTAAGCAAAAAACTTAAAGGGTACTCGAAGAAGGTATGGCCGTCTTTTCCTGTTCATCTGAATTCTTATTCTTTATTAGATTTTGGGCATGCCAAAGCCGAGGCCGCATCCCTGGAAGACCTAAATTTGGTCTCCATCGAATACAAGAAGCACGATCTGCAGAGGGTCGTGAGCAAAGAAAATGTGTGAAGTTTCAGTGGACATTGGATTGTGAGAAGAGTTTCCAACACTTAAAACAGTTATTAACAAGTTCTCCAATACTAAGGATTGTAGACCCAAATGAAGACTTCATTGTATGCACATATGCATGTAAAGAAGGAATTGGTGGAGTCTTCAGTCAAAATGGGTTTGTCATATGTTATGAATCAAGGAAGATGAAGGAGCATGAAAGAAACTATGCCACTCATGATTTGGAGTTGGCAGCCATAGTGCATGCCTTGAGGAAATGGAGACACTACCTCATGGGGAAAAGGTTTGAGATGAGGATGGACCACAATGGTCTGAAATATTTGTTTGATCAACCAACTATAAATGCTAGGCAAAGCAGATGGTTAAAATTTCTAAGCGAATATGACTTTGATATAAATCATATCAAGGGGAAAGAGAACAAAGGGGTTGATGCATTCAACATAAGAGTGCATGAAATGCATGCTATAGCCATTAGCATGTATCAATCAGATTTGAAACATAGAATTATAGAGATTGCCAAATCATATTTATAATACAAGGATTTAGTGGAAAAACTACAGCAAGGTAATTTGCAGCAGAAAATTGAAGAATACGAGCTAGATAAGGATGAAATTCTCATGTACAGGTGCAGAATTTATGTACCAAATTCCCAAGAGTTGAAAAATATGATATTGAGAGAAATGCATAATGTGACTTATGTTGGGCACCCAGGATATTAGAAAACTATTGTAGTTGTCAAGAGCCAATATTTTTGGTCAGGCATGAAGAAAGAGGTTGTTGATTTTATTGCCAGATGCTTGGAATGTCAAAAAGTAAAGACTGAGCATAGACACCCAACTGGTTTGCTACAACCATTACCCATTCCTGAGTGGAAATGGGAAGTTGTAACCATGGATTTCATTACCAAACTGCCTAGAAAAAACAAACAACATGATTCTATCATGGTAGTGGTGGATAAGATTACTAAAGCTACCCATTTTATTCCAGTTAAGCTCACTCACAAGGAAATGAACATTGTTGATGTTTATATGAGGGAAATTGCTAGATTACATGGCATACCCAAGACAATTGTGTCTGACAGAGATCCAAAATTTACCTCAAAAATTTGGAAGGGATTATTTAATGGATTTGGAACAAATTTGAATTTTAGTACAGCTTATCATCCAGAAACAGATGGACAAACAGAGAGGGTGAATCAGGTGATTGAGGATATGTTGAGGATGTATGTGATGGATAAACTATCAAAATGGGAAGACTACCTACACTTGGTAGAGTTTTCTTATAACAATGAGTACCAAGCATCTCTAAAGATGAGCCCATTTGAGGCACTTTATGGCAGAAAGTGCAACACACCGGTAAAATGGGATAACCCAGCAGATAGAGCAGGGTTGGGCTAGATTTGCTCAGGGAAATGGAAGAGAAAATGTTGAAAATAAAACAAAATTTAAAGGCTACCCAAGACATGCAGAAAAGATACGTTGATAAGGGCATAACTCACAGGGAATTTAAAGTGGGTGACTATGTATTCTTGAAAGTGAAAGCCAACAGAAGTTCCCTGAAGTTGGGAAATTGTTCAAAGTTGGCAGCTCACTATTGTGGGCCGTTTGAAATCCTAGAGAGGATTGGTCCAATAGCTTATATGATTGCATTGCCCGCATCTATGTCTATTCATAATGTATTCCATGTATCATTTCTAAAGAAATATATACCTAATACTAATCATGTTATTGATTGGAATGTGATTCAGGTGGAGCAAGAAGGCGCTTTTCAAGTGCATCCGGTGTGCATTCTGGACCGAAAAATAAAATAGCTCCATAATTGATCCATAGGGCTTGTAAAGGTCCAATGGACCTGGTACAGTCCCGAGGACGCTACTTGAGAGCATGAGAATGCAATGCAGGCAGAATACCCGCATCTTTTTGAGGATTTTTGAAATTTAGTTGTACATGGGTACATGATGCACTGAGGATAGTGCATAAATAAGGGGAGGGGATTGTAATATCCCTAAGGCTGAACCCAATTGTAAATGTAAATACAATTGTACTTAAGCTGGTGAGATGTTTTGATATCATTTTTGTATGCACATTTCATGGCATAGTGTGCACATGTACTGCACAGTAAACTGAGGAAGTGTGCACATTCCAAGATATCGCGCGCAACATCTTAAGTGTGCGCGATGATGAGGCCAGGGAGCCTTTGTGTATATGATATTTTTTATAGGCTAGTGAGCCATTTATTATAAGCTAGGATGCTTATGTTTTGATTAAGCCGGAGAGCCTAGATGTTAAAGGCTAGTGTGCCTGTTTTTGTACATGTCTCATATTTAATATAAAATACATCATTGCACGCAAACCAACCACGATAAAAGAGATGGGGGACTAAACTCCACTAGTTAGGGAAAGGGAGGGGCTAAGTTAAGGAAAGGGACTAAGCTAGGGAACTTGAGCCAAAAAGGAATATTATATTAATATTTCTTAAATCATAAAGTATGGATAATTATTTTATCCTAATTTCTAAAGTTGGGGACAAGTGGGCCAAAGTAGCTCCCAACATGACAAGTGTCAAGTTGGGGAAATGCATACATATTGTTTGGACTTAGTTCATTTTCACACCCCCCCGTCATTCTTACCATGATTTTTTTCCATCATTCCTTCTATCATTCAACCATGATTCCATGACCATTTTCACTCACGCAGTCAGTTATCCTCAGACATTCATTTCACTGTACCTGAATCGGTATCCATAGCCATTTTGTGTTGGTGTACCTGGTTAGCTTGGGAGAAGAATTGAAGAAGCGGGTTGTCAAGCCCGTGGGATATTGAATAGGTGGCTTGTCAGGCCCGTGAGCAATTCTTTGGGTGAGAGAATCGCTGGGAATTTATTTCATGAAGGTGCTAAACTGTAGCTACAGGGCTCTGAGACTTCCTGTCTGGCCTGTTCCTGAAGCTCGAAAAGGAAGTGGGGCAGCTGAAGGACTGTTGAGCAGAGAAGGGGCACACTTCCTAGGGTGGGACAAGCATGTGGGGAATGAGGGACTGTAGGCTATTAGTTGAGTGGGTACCGTGACAGAGTCTTTCCTGTTGTCTATGAGCCTATATCCTGGTTAGAAATCCCTTTACCCAGGTGGATTTTAGTCCCAACTCGGGGGTGACTCACTGTTGAGAGTCATGAACAATGTGGTCTAAGGATGGGAGGTTCGTGGAAGGTTTGCACGTAGTTGGTGACATTCTTACCAAGATAAGTGCCAATTGTGTGATAAATTTACATGCTGCATTGTTATTTATGTGTTTATTTTTATGGGTATTTCCTGTATATGCTGCATGTATGCGTTTACTGTTATTTCAGTATGGATTCATGCATTTACAGATGGATTTCTATTTTTACGTTATATATATAAGGCTTCCGCAAGAGTTCTGCGTGTATATATTTTTAATTGCATGTAGTTAGAAAATTTTATGTGGCATAGCTCATAATAGAGGTCCGGTATGTTATAGTATGTTCTGCAAAGAGAACGTAAGTGTTCTCTAGTGTAGCATGGCCTGGCCATGGGTGGTCGGGGACGTTACACTTAGATATTGATGTCAACCCTTATAGATTGATGTAAACCCTTGAGTATATCTGGTAGAACATTTCGGTAGTCACAGAGGTGTGGTTAAGGAACCCAAGTTTGTTCGAGGTATTTGGACATGAATAATAGTGAATTTTCAAATGACAATATTATGGATGGATAATACATGTCATTCCATTTCCGGTGATATGTGGTACGTCACATAACTCCTCATGGTTAGGGAGTTATGGCTTTGTGAAGTTGGAGAACCCTTTTGAGTTATCTAGAAGCCTCTAGAAGGTCAAAGAAGTCAATTATTCTAGAATCTCCTAGAAGAAGTTTACTAGTCAAATTGGTTGTAACTAGGAGTTAATCATGAGTAAAGTTGTTGCAATAAGAAAATAATTAAAAATAAATTAGTTGCAACAAGAAGTGGTGAGTTTACTATTTATTGATAAAGTGGTTGCAAGTGGGTAAAGTAGTTGAAAGTGGGTTATCCCTAAAAGAGGGAAGTTGGGTAAAATAGTTAAAAGATAAACCCTAAAGGAAGCCACTTGGAGAGTATAAATAACAGAGCAAGAGACTCTCATTAGCACCTATTCAACTTAGTTGAATATCTATTTTTTGAAAGGTTATTTGCAAGTACAATTGAAAAATATGAAGTGATAGGTCTGAGGCAGAAGGTCCGAAGGAGAGAAAGTTTCATAGGTGCATAGAGTGTGACTATTCTAGGGTTTTTGAGGTAATCCGCGAGCTGCATAAGTAGAGGTTGCGTACATCTGTGGGTTGTTGGTTGTGGAGACTGATTATCTTCCTGATTTACAGGTTTGTTTCAGTCATGCTTGGACCCTATTCCTTAACGAGGGGTGTGGGGGGGATTTCCCCCCCACCACTGTCACCAGGGGGTCTATGGGGGGGCGACGATTTTTTTTTTATCCCCCCCCTAGGAGGGGATTCAGGGGCAGCACCCCCAAAGAAAAATATTGGTAAAAATTACCTTGTAAAATATTGTAATTTCATAGTCAATCTGGACCGTTCATTATAAGTTCGCAGATCTGATGGTAGAAGTTATTTTTTGGATTTTTTTCCTTACAAGAAAATCCTCTTTTATGAGGGAATTGTATTGTGGTTGTGTATTATAGTGAATATTGTATTCTAAGAGAGGAGACTATGAGATAAAGAAGAGGAATATACAACGAGTGTGATGTAGGTTGTATCCCTTCATTTTGTTGGATAATAAAAAGGAAGGACTTGGGAATTTATCTACTGGACGTAGCCCACATTGGGTGAACCATGTATATCTGTGTCTCTATTTTATTGTGTATCTTCTGTGTTTTATTTATGCATTTATTTTATTTTATTGCTTCATAATCCTATTTTTCTAACAATTGGTATTTGAGTGAAAGGTAACTCGCACGAAAAGAGGGTTCCTGGTTCGAGTGGGAGCAATTTCAGAAGATGAGAAGTTTAGGGTTGAGGAATTTAACGACTAAAACTACCAGTTATGGACAGATGGAAGATTATTTATATCAGAAGGATCTATTTCTACCATTGGGTGGAACATAAAAGAAGAAAACTTCCATGAAGGATGAAGAATGGGAGGTTCTTGATAGAAAGGCACTAGGAACGATACGATTGAGCCTGGCAGCGTTGGTGGATTTCAATATTTCAAAAGAAAAGACAACGAAGGAGTTGATGGATCCATTGTCTAAACCATATGAAAAATCCTCAATGTCCAATAAGGTATTTTTAATGAAGCGATTATTTAATATGAAGATGTCAGCAGGTGGGTCTGTTGCAGATCATTTAAATGAATTTAATATGGTTACTAATCAACTAAGTTCCATAAAAATGGAATTTGATGATGAGTTCAGGGCTCTTCTAATCCTGTGCTCATTGCCAGAAAGTTGGAATGCCTTGGTCATGGATGTAAGTAACTTTGTCTCTGGTTCAAACACTCTAAAATTTGATGATGTTTTTGATGTTATCCTTAGTGAGGAAATGCGACAGAAGAGCACATGTGAGACATCAGGTAATGCGTTAAACATAGAGAACATGGGAAGAAAAAATGATAGAGGAAAGGGCTTAGGGAACTGCGGGAATTATAGGAAGGGAAGATCCAAATCTAGACTAGGAAAGATAGAGTGCTATAATTGTGGGAAGAAAGGACATCTGAAGAAAGACTGCAGAGATCCAAAGAAACAAAGAGATGGACAACAAGAGAAAAATCAGGAAGCAAATGTAACAAGTGATGTGTTACAAGATTCTTTGATTCTTTGAGTAGATAATATTTCTGAGTCTTGGGTAGTAGANATTCATTTCATTTCACGCCCCATAGGAAACATTTTCTAGATTATGTTCAAGGTGATTTTTGACAGGTTCATTTGGGTGATGATGCACCATGCAAAATTGTTGGAATGGGAAAGGTACAAATAAAGAAAAAGAATGGAAACTAATGGTTGTTGAAATAGGTATGACATGTTCCAAATCTAAGGAAAAATATAATTTCAATAGGGAATTTGGAAAGTGAAGGATGTATATCCATATTTACAGATAAGGCGTGGAAGGTCACCAAAGGATCACTAGTGATAGAAAAAGGAGAGAAGGTAGGTACATTGTATTTATGTATTGGTAACACTGACTTTTCTATCTCTTTAGCTTCTACAAGAGTGGATACATCACTTTGACATCATACGCTTGGACACATGAGTGAGAAGGGGATGTAGATAATTCACAAAAGAAATTTTTTACCAGATCTTAAACAAGTTGATTTGGATTTCTGTGAGCACCGTGTTTATGGAAAACAGAAGAGAGCCATATTTCTCAGAGTAGGAAAAGAAAGGAAGAGTGAAAGGTTAGAGATTTTGCATACAATGTATGGGAACCAAATCATGTATCATATCTTGGCGACTCTCATTATTATTTTACTTTTATTGATGATGCAACTAGAAAAACTTGGGTTTATTTCATTCGACACAAATATGATGTTTTTGATACTTTTAAGAAATGGAAATCTTTGGTTGAGAATGAGACATGAAAAAAGGTTGAAGTGTCTCAGATCAAAAAATGGAGGTGAATATTGGAGCAAGGAGTTTGATGATTACTTTTCATACCATGGGATTCATAGAGAGAAAAAAGTTCCAGGAACACTAGAAGAAAATGGTGTGTCAGAAAGGATGAACAAGACAATCATGGAGCATGCAAGGAGTATGCGATTGCATGTTGGGTTGCCCTTACAGTTTTGGGAAGATGTTTTAGATACTGTTATTTACTTAATAAACAGAGGACCTTCAAGCTCTTTGGATGGTGGAATTCCATAGGAGTAATGGACAGGTAAAATGGTAAACTATTCTTTTTTGAAGACTTTCAGTTGTGAAGCATTTGTCCATATTGATAAAAACAAATTGAACAAATATTGAGGCAAAATCCAAGAAGTGTACCTTTATTGGATATAGTGTTAATGATTTTGGTTATCGCTTATGGGATTATGAAAAAAAAAAAATCATTAGAAGTAGAGATGTCATATTCAATTAGAATGTCATGTACAAAGATCAGTTGCAGGGAAACAAACAAGAAAAAGAAAAACCAAAATACACAGTGTCTGATGAGATCACTAATTTTTTTTTTCCAAAGGTACCAGAAAATCAAAATGTACAACAACAGGAGAAACAAGTACCTCAAACTCCTACAAGTGTTGTTAGAATATATACCAGGTTAAGTAGACCCCCTGAACGATACTCTCCTTCATTTTATTATTTATTGTTGACCGATTCTAGTGAACCAAAATGTTATGAAGAGGAAATGCAGGAAAACACTAAAAAGAAGTGGGAGCAAGGCATGAAAGAGGAAATGGATTCCCTGGTAAATAAATAGAATTGGGACTTGGTTCATTTGCCTGCAGGAAAAAGAGCATTGCAAAATAAATGGGTTTACAAGTTGAAGGAAGAAGATGGAGGAAAAACGTGGTACAACACTAGACTTGTTGTAAAGGGGTTTGCACAAAAGAAAGGTATATATTTTGATGAAATATTTTCTCCTATTGTTAAGATGACTTTAATTAGGACTATTTTAAGTCTTGTGGCAATAGAAAATTCACATCTTGAACAGATAGATGTAAAATCAACTTTGGAGGAAGAAATTTATATACAATTTCCACAGGGGTATGAGGTCAAATGGAAGGAAAATTTGGTATGCAGGTTGAAGAAGATATTGTATGGCCTAAAGCAAGCTCCAAGGCAATGGTATTTCAAGTTTGACAGGTTTATGACAGAACAAGGTTATAGTAGATGTCATTCTAATCACTGTTTTTATTTTAAAAGGCTAGAAAATGGAAGTTATATTATCTTGCTATTGTATGTAGATGACATGCTTGTTGTACGTTCTAATATGCAAGATATAAATGTGATCAAGAATAAATTATCCAATTCATTTGCGATGAAGAATTTGGGTGTTGCAAAGAAAATCCTTGGTATGAGAATAACAAGAGACATGAAAAATCGTAAATTGACATTGTCTTAGGGTGAGTACATAGAGAAGGTGTTGGAGAGGTTTAGAATGCAAAATGCAAAACCAGTTAGTACACCTTTTGGCCAACCATTTCAAATTAACCAAGGAAATGTGTCCCAAGACACAAGAGGAGATAGAATACATGTCCAGTGTCCCTTATTCATCAACAAATGATAGCTTGATGTATGTGATGGTTTGCACAAGACCAGATATTACACATGTAGTGGAAGTTGTGAGTAGGTATATGAACAATCCATGTAAAGAACATTGGAAGACAATAAAGTGGATTCTTAGGTATTTGAAAGGTACTACTACTCATGCATTATGTTTTGGAGGTTCAAACAGTATTCTACATGGATATGTTGATTCATATATGGCAGGTGATAAAGATAGTCAGAGGATCACCACAGGGTATGTTTTTACTATAGGTGGAACAAAAGTAAGTTGGATTTAAAAATTGCAAAAGGTTGTTTCACTTTCAACAACAAAAGTAGAGTATGTTGTTACTACAAAGGCTAGTAAAGAAATGATTTGGTTACATAGGTTTATGCAGGAAATGGGAAAGAAGCAGGAGAATAGCAGCTTATACTATGATAGTGAGAGTTCCATTCATCTTGCAAATAACTCAGCCTTCCATTTAAAGACTAAGCATATACAAATCAGGTACCATTTCATACGATCTGTATTGGAAGATGGACATTTGAAGTTGGAAAAGATACATACTAGCCAGAATCCTACAGACATGTTAAAAAAGGGAGTAACTAGGGAGAAAATGAGTTCCTAATCAGTTTCAGTTGGCCTTCAAGCATGAAGGTGAAGATGATAATTTTTCCAGGTCCAAGGTGGAGTATAGTCCAGCAAGTACAATAGCAGTGGAGTTGTTGTGATTAGTATCCAAATGGGAAATTGTTGGTTGTGGAGCCTAATTATCTTCCAAATTCAGAGGTTTGTTTCAGCCATGCTTGGACCCCATTCCCTAACGGGGGGGTGTGGGGGGGCTTTCCCCCCCACAATTGTCGTCAGGGGGGTCTAGAGGGGGCGACGAAATTTTTTGTATCCCCCCCTGGTGGGGGATTCGGGGTCAGTTCCCACGAAGATAAATATTGGGAAAAAATGCCTTATAAAATATTGTAATTTCGTAGTCAATATGAATCGTTCATTATAAGGTCACAGATCTAACAGTAGAATTTATTTTTAGGGTTTTTTCCCTAGAAAGAAGATTGTTGATGATATTATTACTACAGATTGTTGGTACACATTGTTTGGTACATGTTGTTATAGGTTGTTGTTATAAGTTTATATGACATGTTTTATAGTGACAGTTTGATAGAAACAGAGACAGTGACAGTGAAATTGGGATATTTTTATAGTATTCCATGAGTTGCAGAAAAGAGAGGCGCATACATCTGTAAGTTGTAGTAAAGAAAGCTACATAAATCCCTATGTTGCAACGTAGACAAGTCGTGGATGGTTAGGAAATATTGAAGAAGGATGGTATAGGTTGTGACAGGTTCTTAGTCATGGGTTTGATAGTGACATGTTGTGACAATGAAAGCTATAGGTAATGTGATTCAAGGCTACATGATGGGGCAAGGAAAGGGGGTTGTAGCCTCCTTCCGATTGGATCCAGATAATCAAGGAGTTGGAGCTTACTTCAAGTTGGAGCTTGAGAACTAGATGGTTGTAGCCACCTTTCGGTTGGATCCGGAGAACCCAGGGGCTTATATACTCCTTCTGGTTGGAGCCAAAGAATTAGGGAGTTGGAGCTTGAGAAACTAGGGGTTTGGAGCCTCCTTCCAGTTGGAGATGGAGAATTGGAAGTTGGTGCTTCCTTGAATGTAATTCTTTGACATATAAGAAAATTATTCTGTGGTTTTCTCCTGTATTGAGTTTCCACGCAAATATTGGTGTATTGTGTATTGTGTGGATGTATTTATTATTTTTTATTATGCACTGATGGATGTTAATGTTTATGATACAATACTATACTGATGATGAATTGATTAACATGGTTGAATAATTTAAAGGAATATAAATCGTGGTTAAAAGTGGTATAAAATTTATCATTACTGATTCACCCCAGCCATCTCAGTAATCCAACAATTGGTATCAGAGTATGTCCTTCAAGAAGCAATCTAACCATTGGAAGGAGATAATGGATTATGCTAGAATTGGGGTGTCACAATTTGATGGTGAGAACTATGCATTCTGGAGTAAAAGAATGAAAACATATATATAGGCATAAGGATTCAATGATTGGCAATCAGTGGTTGATGGATACATAGCACCTACCACTCCCCCAACAGATAAGGATGGAAAGAAACTTGAAGATAATGATGCTAGAGCCAAAGTTTTTATCCTGAACGGTTTGAATGAATCAATATACACCAAATTTGTGCACTGTGATTCTACAAAACAAATATAAGACAAACTAAATAATATCTATGAAGGAGACACCAAGGTAAATGGATCCAAAGTTCAAACATTTAGAGCCGAGTTTGAACAATTTAAAATGAAGGAAGATGAAAACATTGCCTCCTAATTTCTACTAGTTGATGAGATAGTCAATGCCATTAAAGGTTTGGGAGAAGAGATGAAGGAACCAATCATTGTTCAAAAAGTGTTGAGGTCTCTACATATGAGATATGACCCAAATATTTCATCTCTGGAAGAAAGAGTGGATATATACACCTTGAGCATGGATGAGCTATATGGGATATTCACCGCTTATAAATGAGAATAGAAAATGAGAACCCAATTACAAAAGAATAAACATTCAAAGCATCCAAGAAGACAAAGAAAAAGAGAAATCAAAAGCTGAAGTCAAAATGTAGTTGCAACGATGATTCATAGGAAGATGAAGAAATTAAAAACTTCATAATAAAGTTGCAAAAAGGAATAGGTAAATACACAGGTAAGCTTTCATTGAATTTTTTTAATTTTGGTAAAATTGGTCATTTTGAAAATAAGTTTCCTTATGCCAAGAAGTCAGATAGTGATGAAGAGTAAGATCACAAGAAAGAAAAGAAAATATTCAAGAAAAATATGTACTCAAGAGAAGACAGTTCCTCATATGATGAAGATGATGAAATCAACAGTGATTTAGAAAAGTTACTATTTATGGCTAGGGAAAATCAAACAAGAAACTCCGAAGGTTCCGAAGAAGAAGGTGAAGTTGATCTCAAAGAATAATTAATTAGTGCCTTAGAAGAACTAAGGAAGGAAAGAAAGAAAAATAAGTCACTCAAGGAAGAACTGAAAGTAAGAGCCCATAATCTCAACTCAGAGGAAGTCAAGACTCAAGGAAGAACTGAAAGTAAGAGCCCATAATCTCAACTCAGAGGAAGTCAAGAAGATAATTATGAAGTTGAAAGTCCAGGTAGAAGAGGATAGAAGGATTGAAGAAATACTCAAAAGTCAGCTAGCAGAGAAGGAGAATATGATTGGAAGGTTGGAAGAAGAAGAAGGCACTCTAAGAAAATATCTTTAGAAGAAGGACATGCAACAAGATAGCACCAAGAAATTGGATAAGATCATCAATAATCAAAGTCCATATTATGATAGGTCCGGACTAGGATACAACCAGATGGAGACTGAGAAAGGTTCAAGCTCCATGACTAAAGCAACATAACAAAAGAGTTATGCATAATTTCTCAAAGGAAGGAATCATGGTCAACAAGAATCATAATGGAATGAATACAGAAGACCTTCTACATTCAAGAAACAAAGAAACGTCAATCATGATCAGCCAAGACATGAACCCAGAAGGACTACACCATTATTAACGCTTGAATATGTTAGGACCAAAATGACAACCTCACGAGGATATAAATCCCCCTGTGTTTTTATAGAGGTGGTACTCCTTTTTTATGAGTTTGTGGGACTCGATATCTTCAGAATGTGGGAATTTTATAGAAGTTCGTCATGGTAATCAAAGAAAGTAAAAATATAAAAATGGAAAATGTTTTATTTTCTTTTAAAGAAAGTTCCCGAGAGTGGACCAGGAACTACACACATTCACACATTTAAAGAAAATAAACAAAATTTCCTCACATCCATCATAGTAGGGCTAAAGATTTCTGATCACATAAAAAAATAAAATAAAATGATCCACATGCATAAGAGAACTTTGACAGAGTGATATATGGGAAACTCAAATAAAGATAACGATAGATCAACCTCAAATACTTTATATTCAGAAAACTGGGTTACAAAGTACATTTGAGATTGTTCCCAAAGTAGCTCTCTTGGAATTTCTAAAAAATATATAGTTCATTACATATTCTTCGAAATTTAAATGCGTTTGTCATGACTGGGATTGGGGCTCCCGCGGACCATAAATAAAATATGTATAAGAATGAATTTTGTATAAGGAATAAAGTGGGTAGCGGAAGACAACAAGACCTGGTAAGAAGAAAAAGGAAATTATCATTCTTCAGTTAAACCTTTCTATTTAAAGAGGTGGAGTAACTCGATAAAGAACTCAATAACGATAAAAGGATGTGATCAATATGAACTTACTATGATGGTATCTCCTCTCTGTTACTTTCCTGCTGATGTCCTTTTATGCATTTTGTCGACGGTTACAAGAACCGTCTCAACTGCATTTTTCCCTTCATCGGTAAGTTTGTCGGCAACCTTTTTAAACCACTCCTCGATGTAGCTTCTCATTGGTGCCACGTTGATTTCATGCCAGATTTTTATACTAAAAATCTCGTCGTCCAAGTCCCTTAGATTAATGGAAATATTCTGCAAAGCTTCTTCAATATCTTGATTTTTCATTGAATAGTCCACTAGCGAGTTCTCCACGTCATCTTCACTATACTCAAGAATGCCATGGACATTTTCAAATAATTACCCTTTAAAGATCTCAACTTGTTCATCAAAGGCTTCCTTGGTTAGGAACAATGAGTTGAGAATCAATTTAGGGTCTTGGACCTCATTGGTGCTCCCGGCTAGGTCTATCTCAGTCAGCCTTTTGAATAATTCTTCTCTCCTAGTTATGGCTTGGCTGCATGCTTAGACAATAATATTCAAGTTCTTAACCTTTTCCTTCCATCATGCATTTAGTTGTTTTATCGGGTTCGGAGAAGGGAGATCCTCCTATCTTCTTCTCAACTATGTCATATTGGTAACCTTAAAACTGAAGGGTACGACCGTGTCGAGGTAAAAACCTTGTTTGTTTTTCAAATCTTCCTGCAAATATTCATGGAATGCATGTGCCCTCATTCCAAAAGAGACCATGCTCTTTGACATCTCCCAATCCTCTGTAATTAATTCCATTATTTTCTTAATGTTCTTCTCCACATAGCCCCTAACTGATGTGAGAAGGCTTGCAGATCCTTTCAATTTTGATGCAGGTGTGGTAGGCCCGATCATTGCTAAAGGACTAGAAAATACTGGAAGAGGAAATAAATCTTCCTCCAATTCTTTGATTATTTCCTTTAACTTGGCATTCTCTGCTTCAAGGCCTCTAATAGAATCATCTAGAGCATTTCCAGTTGCTCGGTGAATTTGGGAAATTTGGGAAGGTCGCATGTTCCGTAGGTTAACTTCTGAACGAGATTTCCCCTTTTAATTATTTACATATCTCTTCTCAATAATTAAATTTTTGGATTGGCTGTCAAAAACAACACTCTAAAATACAAAATACTCTTCTTCATCGAAGGTCTCGCTCTCAATTATTTCCATCGGAGGATTCTGGTGAGATGTGTTCTTTGGCTGATCAGTGTTGGGGAACACCTTTTTGATGTCAATTTCGAGTTCCATATCGTCGAGGGAGAGGTCGTGGATTTCTCTTTTGCCTCGAGGTCCCTCNTTCCCGAAGGAGGGTTCTTATCTTCTCCTCCTCCTGAAGAACTATGGGTCACTTTATTAATTTGGTGGGTCATTGGAGCATTGCTTCGAGATGTTGTACTCTTTGGAGTGACAGTTGGGGATTGGGCACTCTTCTCACCAAGACCTTTTCTTTTCTTTTTTTATGCCTCATTGGTGCTGAGTATTGTTTCTAGGTCTCCAGTGTCACAAGCAGGAGTGCTTGAGTCATTATCTTCTTCTTCATTTAGAATAGCATTAATAAAGAATTTTTGAAGCCAACTTCCAGTAGGTGTTCTACAAAAATTCCGCTAGGGTCGAACCCTTTTACCCTTTCATCATATCTTAGGTTCATTCTATGGAAATGGCCTGCAAATTCATCAATCTTGTTCATATTTCTGAATATGAAGTCCCCAAATTTCCAAGGAAAAGGTATGAATTGCTTTTATCTCTTTTCATGGAAAAAATGCAACCAGTAGTTGTATTGCCTTGCTATTTCAATAACACACATTTTTTTAGATATGTGGCATGGAAGGAAGGAAGGATTTTCCTTGGAACCGAAAATCCTTATGAGGTTGTAATTCTCCATTTGTTCCAATGTCCCCTTCCTATCCAGTAACTTACTTGCCTAGTCAGACATCCGGGGAGCATCCTTTCTAAACAACAAGCCTTTAAAAACTAAGACAAAATCATTAAAAACTTCATAAAAATGATGGGAGGCTTTGTGCCTCCATAATGTTTGATACCAAAAGGTTACCGGGTCGAATTCACAGTTTACCTTCTTACACATAGATAATCTCGGAAAATGGCAACAATGTGCTATCATGAAAACCAAATAAGATGACATAACAATTTCTTCTCCTTATTGTATTGTGACAATTGGGAAGATATTTCAATATTAATCAACTTGTCCCAATCGAAGATGGCCTGTTCCTTGACTGTAAAGTATAAAATGTAAATAATCATGAGGGAAATGTCGACTGTAGTTTCTTTTCTTGTTATCCTCATAAAAATCCAAGCAATTTCTTGTAAAGGATTTTTGAATGAGCTAACCTACAATATCGTGATGTTCTCGAGGATGGCTGCTGGGTTATCTAGGAACTCAGGTAAGAGGTCCAACCCATTTTCATGCTTCTTTAATAATTATCTACAATCTTCTCCCTTGAAGGTAAGCGTTGGCTCGGGAAGCCTCAACATCTTACAAAATACCTGAGGTGACAGGGAGACAAGGGAATGCTCCCGCAATTGAATGATCTGTTGGCTTGGAATATATCTCTCGATGCACCAGGTTACCAACTCCTTATAGTCAAATACTTCTGGGACACAACCTGCACGCGCAATTCTAGACGTCTATATTACTTCCTTCTAGGGAGAAGGGGATGAGTAGTAAGAATATGCTCTGGACCACTAAAATATCTGGTCCTCATGCCCGAAAATTTTCAATGTATCTCCATAAAAATGTTGTCAGGTTGCTGCCATAAGTTGATGAAAACGTTCCTTTGCTCTATACAATGTTTAAAATGAACGCTTGAGAGGGATAATATAATCCTTCGCAAATCCTGGTTTAATGCGTTTTAATAGGAGATTTCCTCGATCCCTTCGCTTATTAATGAAAATCTATACAAAACTGCATGATGAGTTGTTAGCATTCAAATCATACTAAATGTGCATAGGGAAGAGTGCGAGGGTGACAGGGACAAACGAGAGCGAAATAGGATTTGAGACTTTTGTGAACCCAAGAACCTGTGAACCTGTGATTGTAGAAGGTTCAAAATCGACTAAGTATATGATAGCGAGGCAGTCAGATGGACTCATCATAGGAGGAATGAGACTTGGAAGTTCGGGGAGACCAAGGGTCAAAATGTAGATCACAAAAATTTTGTATGCAAAATGTATCTTACAGAACATGGGATATGATAGTTCGACCCAGCCAACCTGGGAACCCGCGATTGCAAGATCATCTAAGTATAGAATAGCTCAGCAGTCGGTCAGATTAGTGATGTGAGGGTATGGATGGAGATGAGGATATTCAAGTCTGCCAACCTAGGAACCCACCGTTCTGAAAAAATGACTAAGTATAGAACTAGAAAGGGACTGTAGAAGGAAAAAACAAAAAGGGAAAAAAAGGGTAAGTATAAAAGAGGGAAAATAAATGGAGAAAATAATTTGGGAAAATATAAAAGGGGAGGGAAATTTTGGAAGAAGGAAATGATCTCAACAACCATAAAGAAGATCATTCACTCCCAGGTATGTAAATTTATTTTATCGTCATTGTTTTTATTGTACTAAATTTGGACATAAGGTTGCATATTGCAGGGCTTATGAAAGAAATGATTAGGTAAGAAATGTTTACGTGGCCTCTCAAAATATTGAATGTTACAAATTCCACAACTATGGAAACATAGCTTGAAATTGTAGAAGCATGATAAAGCCTCCCATGAAATAAAACATTGATGATAGACACAAAAAGGATTGGAGAAGAAGTGAAAAACAAGAGGAGCAGGTAAATGAAGAACAGGTCCAAGGAATCATATTTTTAGGATTTGTAGCAGCACGAGATCATGATGAATTTACAAGAAAATAGGAAAGTGTCAGGATTCAAGTAGAGGATGAAGAATATGTCAAAACTTAGGATGATGACAGAATTCAAAAAGAGAAAGAAAAGGAATATGCATCCACATACAAGAGGAATATGACTTTGCATCAGAGCGAGTATTTTTCTGAGCCATCAGGCTTGAAGACTATCAGGTAATATGAATATTGAATAGGGTGAGTCTAGGAAGTAGCTCTACATATCATAGAATTATCCTTCGAGCATTGTGAAGTGTTTCAGATTGATGTTACAGATTTAGAGAAGACTAATGGACACATTTGACATTTGATGACCCGTTGCAACAATGAAGACTTCATGATAGTACAGTGACAAATGGGTCAGCATTGTGGATAGTTAAGTGGCAGAGTCATGGAAAACATGGATATATATGGATTAGTAGGTTTGGATAGATATATGACAATGGATGAGAGCATGGATTCATAGATTGGTTCATATATTGGTTCAGAGATTGGTTCAAAGAATGATGGATGATTATGATAAATGAATATTTTAATGCTTAAAATTTGAATTCTTAATCTTGAATGCTTTTTATATATGTTGTTTGATTAAAAAAGGAAGCACCAATGGAAAATAAATCCAAAATGAAGCAAGTACAATAATACCTATATTGATCTACACAAAAACGTGCATAGAAGTCATCAGAGAGAGAGATTCAGAAAGGAATATTAGTAGCATACAGATAAGGAGACACACCCACAGGGGGAGCTATTATTTTAACCAAGATTGGTTAGAGTAGGTATAGTGTCATATCGACAGAAGGAGTTAATCATTTTTCAAAGGGAGAGAGAGAGAGAGTAATCATAGGCATGAAGATAGGGGGACAAGCCCAAAGGACAGTGCAGACAGGGGGAGCATCCCCAAGGAGAGTTCACTAAGGGGGATAAGCCCTGAAGGGAGATACCCTTTGCCATTTATGTCAAAGGGGGAGAGATATAAACATTGTTGAGGAGCGATGATCACATGGAGCATGAGCATGAGTATTTTCATGACTAAGTGTTGCCATCAATGCCAAAGGGGGAGATTGTTGGACAATTGGTTTATATTGATGGACAATTGGTTTGGATAGTTGGTTGTCATTGATGTCAACCCTTGGAGAGTGCTATTGTAGATTGATGTCAACCATTAGAGATTCATGTCAACCCTTGAGTATGTTCGGTAGCACATTTTAGTAGTCCCATAGGTGTGGAACGTGGTTAAGGAACTCGAGTTTTTTCGAGGTATTTGGACATGAATATCAATGAATTTGTAGATGAGAGTATTATGGATGGATAGTACATGTCATTTCATTTCCAGTGATATGTGGTACGTCACATAACTCCTCATGGTTAGGGAGTTATGGCTTTGTGAAGTTGGAGAACCCTTTTGAGTTATCTAGAAGCCCCTAGAAGGTCAAAGAAGAAAATTATTCTAGAAGATCCTAGAAGAAGTTTACTATTCAAATTGGTTGTAACTAGTAGTCAATCATGAGTAAAGTTGTTGCAATAAGAAAATAATTAAAAATAAATTAGTTGCAACAATAAGTGGTGATTTTACTATTTATGGATAAAGTGGTTGCAAGTGGATAAAGTAGTTGAAAGTGGGTTAGCCCTAAAAGAGGGAAGTTGGGTAAAGAAGTTAGAAGATAAACCGTAAAGGAAGCCAATTGGAGAGTATAAATAAGAGAGAAAGGGAAACCCCTTAGAGCCTATTGAACTTAGTTGAATATCTATTTTGTGAAAGGTTATTTGCAGGTACAATCGAAAAATCGGAAGTGATAGGTCTGAGGTAGCGAAGGTTTGAAGGAGAGAAAGTTTTGGAGCTGTGGAGAGTGTGACTGTTCCAAGGTTTCTAAGGTTATCCACGAGCTAAAAAATCAGAGGCCGCATACATCTGCGGGCCATAGGAATAAAGAAGCATGAACACCTGCGAGATGTAGAAAGGGAAAGCGCAGATCTATAGAAAGGGAAAGGAGGAAGATGCTTCTTCCAGGTTGCATGATCTGAGAAGAGACTGTAGGTATGTTTGTCATAGATTAGATACATCAGGGATACTACAGAGTTAAAGGTATGTTCATGGTTATGTTTTGAGATTGTATCTTAGTGGTGTTGTGGAGCATGCTTGAGGCATGACTTTGTGAGGTTTGGGATATACTCTCTTGGTTGTTTGGTATATGTTGTAATGTATGGTTTGAGGAAGATCTATTGAGACACATTGCTAGTGCACTTATCTTGGTTTTATTGGTATATCTTGTGGTGCACTGTGAGAAGCATTTGTTAGTGGTCTTGGTAGATGATTGTATTATGAGTGGTACATATTTAAGGCTACATAACAATGAGGTTTTGGCACATTGTTTGATGTAGGAGTTTATGGTATTTGGTTTATGGATAATATGATGTATTTCTAGAGACCCTTTGTTGGTTAGCTTGGAGCATGTTAGCTTGGAGTATGTTTTTTCCCACATGGTTGATGCACTTGTTGTAGTACATGTTGGTACTTGGTTGTGATTGGTATATGCTTGGTAGAGACATGTGTGGGTGATGGTTGTGAGTTGTTATGAGTATTTTTGTTTGATCCACATCCTGGTGATACTTTGCATATGGTTGAGAGTTGTTTTGGTGATTGGTCTTGGTGATTAGATCTTGTTTGGTTTATGATATTATTTCTACAGATTGTTGGTACAGGTTTTTTGGTACAGGTTGTTACATGTTGCTAGTACAAGTTGATATGACAAGTTTTACAAATTCATTTTGACAGAAACACATACAGTGACAGTGAAATTGGGAGAGTTTTGTATTAGTACGCGAGTTGCAGAAAAGAGAGGCATGGACTTTCGCGAGTTGCAGTAAAGAAAGTCATGGGCATTCGTGTGTTGCAACGTAGATAGGTCATAGATCTATAGGAAATATTTGAAGAAGGTTGGTACAAGTTGTGACAGGTTCTTAGTGATAGGTTTGATAGTGACAGGTTGTGACAGTGAAAGCTACAGGTTATTTTATTTATTGACAGTGATAGGTCATCTACATTTGGAATTTATATTACAGGGCGGTCGGATGGGGAAAGGAAAGGGAGTTGTATCCTCCTTCCGGTTGGAGATGGAGAATCAGGGAGTTGGAGCTTCCTTCAGGTTGGAGCCTAAGAGCTAAGTGGTTGTAGACACCTTCTAATTGGAGCCAGAGAACCTAGGGGGTTGTATCCTCCTTTTGGTTGGAGACAGAGAATTAGGGAGTTGGAGTTTCCTTTAGGTTGGAGACTGAGAAACTAGGGGTTTGGAGCCTCCTTCCAGTTGGAGCTGGAGAATTGGAAGTTGGTGCTTCCTTGAATGTAATTCTTTAACATATAATAAACGCATTACGTGGTTTTCTCCCGCATTGGGTTTCCAAGTAAATATTGGTGTACTGTGTATTGTATGGATGTGTTTATTATTTTTTATTATGCACTAATGGATGCTAATGTTTATGATACAATAATATATTGATGATAAATTGATGAACATGGTTGAATAAGTTAAAGGAATATAAATTGTGGTTAACAGTGGTATAAATTGCCCATTACTGATTCACCCCCCCTCTTAGTAATACAACAACCTATGTTTGGCCCATTGGCCCATTTGGACTCTTATACACCTCTTTTACATCTTTCCCACTCTGTCTCTACGTACACACTTCTGATTTCCAGTAGGCTTACAATTTTAAGCATGGAAGGTCAACTTCCATCCCATCAACAAATCCCTAAGATTGTTCAACTAAGAACCATAATACCACTCTCGTACTTTACAATTGATAAGGATTAAATGGAATCAAATCTTCCATACTTAGGATAATCTACATAAACTCAACTAATTGCTCATTTAAGCGTTTACACTTCAAATAGGGGAAAACAAACCCTATCCTTCTAGAATCCAACTAAAATATGAGAAATTACACTAATTTGAAGTTTAGAGAACCCACTCTCTTAGTAAATGTAAAGACCTCTAGGTCAAATAAACAAGGTTGATTTGAAGGAAAAAATGCTTCTGCATCAGGTTATTTGCATGGCGACACCTTATGACAACCATTAAACCACAACTATATAGACGTACATGTGTGTGTGTGTGTGTGTGTGTGAAATATATCTCATATTTCATTCTCAAATATTTCTATGTGATATGAGAAGATTTAGATAGTGTTCTTTGTATTTTTTCAATTTTGATATAATGTTAAGTGCTTAATGATCATTCACATAGCATGAGACTCTATATTTACATGGTGTTCATGATAATATTAATGTTGATTCTATTAAATATTTTGTGGTTGCGAATAGACATTGCCATGTAAACAAACAACTTACATTCAAGCCTTGGTAGGTGTAGAGTCCTTATGTGTATATGAAGGAAGGTGTTTAAACTTTCGGAGTTGGTTTCCCTCCATTACACAATAAAGTTAAATACATATTTGAAAACCAAATTGATTTAAATGAACTTTATTAAGATACTTTATCATTTTACAAATTTATTTATAAAAACATATAAAATAATTTAAATAGACTTTAATAAATAGTTAATCCTTTTATAAATTTATTTATTAAAAATGTATATTATCTCNTGTGTGTGTGTGTGTGTGTGTGTGAAATATATCTCATATTTCATTCTCAAATATTTCTATGTGATATGAGAAGATTTAGATAGTGTTCTTTGTATTTTTTCAATTTTGATATAATGTTAAGTGCTTAATGATCATTCACATAGCATGAGACTCTATATTTACATGGTGTTCATGATAATATTAATGTTGATTCTATTAAATATTTTGTGGTTGCGAATAGACATTGCCATGTAAACAAACAACTTACATTCAAGCCTTGGTAGGTGTAGAGTCCTTATGTGTATATGAAGGAAGGTGTTTAAACTTTCGGAGTTGGTTTCCCTCCATTACACAATAAAGTTAAATACATATTTGAAAACCAAATTGATTTAAATGAACTTTATTAAGATACTTTATCATTTTACAAATTTATTTATAAAAACATATAAAATAATTTAAATAGACTTTAATAAATAGTTAATCCTTTTATAAATTTATTTATTAAAAATGTATATTATCTCGACATTAATCATAAATATTATTATTTAAAAAATATATACATATAGAAATTGAATATAAAACTATATACTAATTTCAAAGAAACTATCATATCTCTAATTTTCACTTCTCGTAAACACAATTTATTAATTTATTTTATATATTTCATTTTCATTTTTCATTAAAAAATAATTTATTAATTGATTCTATAACAAATTTACATTTTGTTGTGTCAATTTTTTTTTTTAATTTAACAATTCACATAAATCTTTGTAAAAAAACATATCAAATCAAAATTTCGAAGAAAATGTAAAATCAAAGATGATATCATTCAAATATATTTACTAAATTCAAATGTCTCTAGCAATTTCCAATTCTTCCAATTCTTCGTGTGCTATACGTTTTTATGTTAACAGTTTTGAAAACTTTATCAAACTCAAAATTATCGAATAGATAATCACAACTTTTGAGTCAATTTTGATGTGTGTCCCTATTCAATGAAATCTCATTCAAAGATATCTTTGAAGTCATCTCAAGCTTCAATTTTGATATCATTCAAAGATATCCTTGAAGTTATCTCAAGCTTCATTAATTTTGATATTCCTAATTTTATTAGGAAGATTTTTTTAACAAATTAAAAGATATGTAATTTATTTTATCTTTTTTTATTGATGATATTTTTTAGAATATTTTGAAAAAAAAAAAAAAAAAACCTTTTGAAAGAGTATTTATATAATCTAAAAGTTGGATTCACATTGTAAATGATATCATTAAAATTGACCTTATATACAATAAACTTGAACAATTTGTAAATCACCATACAATTCATCATGAAAATCTAAAATAACCATATGGTCTTTTCTTATATGTCTTTGTTATCAAAAATATTGATAGATTCCTATCTTATAAAGTGTATACAAAGAAAACCCATATCAAGATATACCTTAATGCCAACTCTCATCATCACCTTTTCCAAAAATCCATAGTCCTCAGTACCTTAGTCCATTGAGCCACTCACATTTATGATTAGATCCATTTGAAAAAGAAAAAACATTATTTAAAGAAAGTCCTTTGTAACAATGATTATTCCAACAACCAAACCAACACTACCCTCCAAAAAGCCAACCAACACAAAATTGCCTCCCCAAAACTCATACAAAGTTTTACTAAATGTATCTCCCTTTTCATCTCATGCATCAATGATATAATCACAAAAATAACTAAAAATAACATTAAAACTATTTTTGAACCCATAAACCCTTAGAGACACCTTCAAATTTGTTAAAAAGTAAATTGATCTCTTTCTACAATAATACATCTATGAATTATCATATTCTCTCAATACCTCCTACATAATCCAAACAAATTATTCTATCCAAACCTAACTTAAAAATCTATTATCAACCCAATCATATCAACGAGTTTTCCTTTATCAAATACCAATCACTACATTTTTTTTAACAAAACAAAATACTTGTTAAACAACAATATTACTTTAATAAACTACTTATATAAACTATCTAAATTTAAAATAATAATAATAATAATAATAATAATAATAATAATAAATATAACTTAAGATTAAATTAAACCTAAATTTACATCCTCAATTAACCAAAATTCAAACCATCTTCTTCTTAATTAATCTCAAACCTCCTTCTTGATCCTCATTCTTCATTCCACCAATCACTTCCTCAACTTTCTTACATCGAATTTCCATCTCATCCACCCTATCTTGTTTTTATCTCTTTCCTCTTTTTATTTCCTTTCCCAATTTTCCTTTTGAATTCTATTATTTCCCAACATCTTAATGTAAAGCAACTTTTCCCCTTCCACTCCCTTTAAGTTAACCTCTCCATCCTTTCATTAATTTTATCAATAAAATAATAATAATAATTTAACTTTTTATTTATAAATAGTTTAATAAATAAAAATAGTAATATATTTTTTAAATTAAATTTTAATATCTTTTTATAATATTATGATTATTTATTTTTAATTATTTTATTAATAAATTTTTTTTAATATTTTTATAAATATAAAACAAATACTTTACCATTTTTCCATTATAATACGAGTATTAATAATAAAACCTTTATAACTTAAATTATGCAATGACTTTTTCACACAGTAAAAACATTAGCACGCCATATACCAATAAAATTTACTTTTAAACTAATCTAACAACATTAACCTACAATACATTAATAAAATAATAATTGAATAAAAACTAACACTAACAACATTAACCTACAATACATTAATAAAATAATAATCGAATAAAAACCGACACTATTTTGAAAAGATTAATTATTATTTATATAGATGTTGTATTATTTTTAATTATTGGTCTTTACATTTTTAATGATGGATAATGAAATTATTTGAATTATTGAAAATCATAAAACTTTATACAATTTCACTCCAAAATATTATTTTATGAATAAATTAAACTATTATTTTTTTTACTTTTAAATTTAAAATATTTTTTTATATGTTTATACATAATTTTTTATTCATATATATATGAAAATTTAAAAGATTAATTCAATTTGTTAAATTATCTCTACAAAACGAAAAAAAAAAATTACATATCAATCTCAATTCTAATTGAATCACTCAAAATTACTAACCATTATTATAATTAGGAGTCAAACCAACCCAAAAAAATAAAAATAAAAATAATAATAATAATAATAATAATAATAATAATAATAATTAAAAAAAATAAAAATAAATAATAATAATAATAATAATTATAATTGAAAAAAAAATATAACCATAAAATTTAGATAATTAAAACATAACCTAATTTTTTCATTTCATATTCATATTGAATACTTACATATGAAAACAAGATAGTAGACTTCAAAAGCTTTGACTCATATGTGGGGATCCTCCCCACCAACCTTATTCATTAAGAGTTCCAAAGCTTTGACTCATATGTGGGATCCTCCCCACCAACCTTATTCATTAAGAGTTGTATGGGAATCCGCCCCAAATCCTTATTCCTTATTTATTATTCCTAATGCTAAATGGATCATGATAAGAAAATGGAATGACAAGGAAAGTAAAAAGTGCTTTATTGAATTTGTAGTTACCTCATGTTGAAAAGGGTGAAATCTAGTGTTAAAAGACCAAATTKAAACCTTTAAAGACATTACTCAATTGTAGAGTTTAAAGGGAAAGGGAGTGAAATCACATCCATGGAGATGAAGGTTTAAAGACATTACTCAATTGTAGAGTTTAAAGGGAAAGGGAGTGAAATCACATCCATGGAGATGAAGGAAACCATAGTTGTAAAGATGAAAGCTAATCATTCCCATAGAGATGAAGGAAATCGTGGTTGCAAAGATGAAATCTAGTTGCGCCCATGGAGACAAAGGCAATTGTAGTCAGGATGATGAAGGGCGATTACACTCATGAAGATGAAGGGAGATTGTGCTCAAACTTGTGGATATGAAGGGTGATCATGCTCATAGAGATGAAGATGGTCACACTTGTCGAGTCTAAGGGTAACCACTCTCATAGAGATGAAGTTCATGTGCTCATGGAGACGAAGAAGATTGCTTATTGTTGTAGAGGTTAGTCGGCTCTACCAACTAGACCCGTGAGTCGAATAGATAAGTCGACTACAGAATTCGAATATAGGATTCGCTCGAACAAACAGTTAGAGTCGACTGACCAAGCAATTAAGAATTTGTAACTGATAGGTAACTGCAATGACATGTATATATGTGACTATGTAATAGAGAAAAGTTAAGGTTTTTTATACATATAACAAAAGTGCATATTCACTGTTTTCAAAGTGCATATTCTTGGTTCTCCCATTACTTGTGTATGATTCCATGTATGTATATGTGTGTGTGTGTGTATAACACTGTAACATATGTTCCTCTGTGTAAGGAACTATTGGTAACCTTCTCAGACTACAACATTGGTTCTGTTGTCGATAGTTCTAAACTCAGGAATGTATAAAATAAAAGGCACATAGATGTTAAGACTGTAAGACATACACGAATGGTGGGAATGTAAGATCAATAATTACATAAAACACTACACAAGGAGGAATCGATTGACACTAGAAGAAGTGTGTACATAGTTCTTCTCAGAAACACTTGAATGGTTCCAGGAAGCTATCCTAGAAGAATTATTTGAATATCTCAATCAATCACCTAATGCGCAAACTCATTCCATATGAATAGTTGATGCTCAAAATAACAAACAGAGGAAGGAAAAATTTGAACCAGTGGTTTGAAAGAATTGTCGATGATAACATTGAAGAAGAAACAATCGAAGACAAAATGTCATTCGAAACGGTAAAAGACAAATTTCATGTCGAATTGCACCACAGTTTCCTTTGCACTATTTTGTCTTTGCTGCATAAATTTATGTTATATAAGGAGTTGAAGACATTGTCGAATACCAAGCCCTCTTGGAAAATCCTCCACCAAACTCAACATGGCAGGAAAAACAAGAAGAGTGGGAAGAATTTCTAGAAGCTAATTAGAAAGAAACAAGAGAAGCTTGGGACTATTGTTTAAAGAAATGAGAACAAGAAGAATGATCAACACTGCAGACTTCGAGTAATTCAGGACGATGATAGGGGGTTGGATGATAAGTGAGATGACACAATTTGAGTTGATCACACCAAATTTGATAATTTCTTAAGTCGGGAGGAAGATAACTAAAACAAAAGACACATTAGATTCAAGAGGGAAGACTAAACGACGAATGTAGGTTATAAATCGTCACCCGACATCCAAACACTGAAAAGAGACAAATGAAAAAAGAGGTGAAAATAGTTATGAAATGAGAGGCATCTTAGAAGTTCAAATCAAAATCTTCCCCATACATGACAATTCATTAGAGAAGCCATAAAGAGCACACCGATGGATCTTAGGAGGAATGCAAGTTTGAAATTGAGTGTGGAAGCTAGTGGCGCCCAATAAGAAATCGACAGAGACAACAATATAGAGATTGAGGATTTGGGACCCACGATTTGACATTCTCCCACAAAAATCCCTAGCCTGTGTATTACAAACTTCCTTTGACAGAGACTTCATGTTGATACTCAATCTCTGAAAGTATGGTGCCAAAATGACAATGATGGTCATATAAGAGATACGTTTCTAATTGAATCACAAGAAAATGCTCAAAATCGACTAGAGGATATAGTCCTCCATATAAGAGATATCACGAACTATACCCCTCTACCAAAATTACTTATTGAATATTCCAAATCGATAGATAATGAAAATGAATCATCGCAACCTTTGAGAGGATGCTTCATAGAATATATAGACACAGGATTGCAAATAGACAACTTAATCCCAAGGAGAGAAAAAACACAATTAACATTAGAAAATGGTATTATTGAATACCAATGACAGATTGTATTAGTCAAGTTCAACACTTGGATTTCGAATCCCTGAAGTAAGAATGTATTGAATTCCCAGTCGAATTCTATAGGAAATCAACAAAACCAAAATATTGCAATAGTCAAAGTTCCTAAAAACCCCAAGAAATCCACAATGGGCCTCAACCATATTCCCATATATGAAGGAGATGAATATTCCAAATGACACTGGTTCGTTTGTGAGAGATTATAGGATGCATCCGAAATTACCGACGAAGATAAGAATATGGCACAATTTGGTGCCACACTTCAAGCTAGGGCCCTCACTTGGTTCATGAATTTTGCAAACAACCAACACAGATCAAAGGCAGAGATAAAACAAATATTTTTTGCATTCTATAAGACAAAAGACGTAAGTCACCTAGCTGGGAAAAAGATGAAATAAATCAAACAAAGTCCAGAAGAAACCATCTAAGAATATGATAAAATATTCAAAGACATATTGAGTCAATTCCTTACTCAATAGAAGAAAGACTACTCGTACAATGGTATGTGGCAGGACTCCTACAAAAATTTTGAGCTCCACTACGAATGTATGGCATTCAAACATGTGAGGATGCATTGAAAAAATATCAACGTATAGAGATGGGCGATGAAGGATCATCAACTTCATCAACAATAGAGAAAATACTAGAGGAAAAAATTTTAGAATTATAACAATCCATAAAAAACACGTCCATTTCACGAAATGAACTATAGTGCACCATTTTTTCCAATGAAGGGCACACGAAGGACTACTATAAATTCAATGATGCAGTGGATCCAATCGTCCAATGTATACAAATAGAAACATTCAACAATATTTGTGAAGGCATGAAAAATCACACAACAAGGGATTGTCCACATAATTTAATAAATGCCCAACCAAAATGGTGCCATATCTATGAGGAAAATAATCACTCTACACAAGAATGTTGGTTAAATGGGAAAAACAAAGTGAATATCCATTCGATATACCAAAAACAAATGGCCAACTAGAATACCAACCAAAGAAGCATAAATCTATATAGAGGTTGAGGTCATGGGGGTTATCAAGGAAGAGGAGGATACAGAGGAGGATGAGGACAAAAAGGCAGAGGATGTGGTTGAGATTTCTACCATTGCTTCAATTGTTGGAAAGAGGACTACATGAGTCCTGATTTCCCTATACAAGATAGAAACGATCTCAAGTTCTGTAATATATGTGGAGTAGGTGACCACTCACTTGAATACTTCCCAATTGAAGACTACCCAATTGCACTAGAGAAAGGGATGAGCAAGATAAATGTGAACCTCTTGCACACATTTCCCAAGTAAGATGTACTAAATTCCAAAAATCTCCACGTTGTAATAAGATCATGAGCAGGTGAAGAGATTTATCTAGATCCACCATCACGACAAAGGGGATATCAAAATACGTATCCCGACCTTGAACAAGAAGAAAAATTAATGAGGGAAGCAATGAAGTTCTTTAAAAATATCAACCAAGATAAACCAAATCGAAATTGGGGAGGACAACCAAGCACATCATACACTACTATAAATGAATTTCTTCAATTACTAAAATAAAAACAATTGGTTGGTTGCTTGATTGACCTACTAAACATCTTGAGAGAATAAAAAAATGATCCAAGACCATACAAAAATATTCAACAATTTTCACAGGAGAAGCATACAAACGAGTTCGACCCGCAAGTTGACCTTGAAATCGACAGACACATGAATAAACAAGTATTAGTTTACTTTGACTCGCAAGTAAATATCCTCCCTAGAGAAACATGGAATCGACTTATTAACCCCCGCTAGTTCCAATAATGAACTTCTTAAAGCTAGTAGATCAAAGGTTCATTGAACCAATTGGTATACTAAAAAATGTCATAAATTTCATAATGAGGATTCCAACAAGAGTCAATTTTGAAGTAATTAATCTAGTTCAAGGCATTCTCTCATACCCTGCATTAGTTGGAAGACCATGGGGTTGGAATATGAAAGAGACCATTTCCCTTGAAAGAGACATGATTAAATTGAAAGGTAGCGGTAAGAATATCATCATGACCTTGGATCCAAAAGAAGGAAAACCTCGGGTAGATACATGGGTTGAAGACCAAGAGGCTCGTCGACTATACCGAATTATGAACAAATAAAAGGAAAATAATGAGCCAAACGTTGAAGGAGAAATCTTAGTCGGAACACCATCGTCGACGGGACAAAATTTAGATACAGAGCTCTACAATTGGAAAATATAAAATTATGAAGTTGTTAGGAACCAAATATAAATATAGCATAGAAAAACCTCAGAATAAGTACTCAACGCCTTGAAAAATAGAGAAATTCAGATAATAAGCCTCTTCAAGGGGGCAACCTCCTTATGCCCACATAAATGTCCAAATACAAGATGATTCCAAATGAAAATGTCTCCTTGGTATATATAGGAGACTGGGAGGTATAATTGCAACTAATGGACTAAAGCCGACATAAATAAAATAACATTACTAATGTAATATGCCCCAATTAAGGGGTAATGAGCCACTATTTAGGGCTTAACATGCCCCTCCCCTTGAGACAAGTGTTGTCCGCAAAGCTTGAGTAACTCTGGATGCTTCTGTATAAAAGACTCATCTTCCCAAGTGGAATCTTCAGCCGATAGTTTCCTCCATTTAATGAGATACTCTGAAATGGATCTATTCCTCAACTGACGAATTCTTGTGCCAGTAATGGCTTCAGGCTCCAATATGATTTTTCCTTCCTCATTAAGTTCTGGCAATATAGTTTGAACTAGGATCTTGTCACCTATAACCTTCTTTAAGCATGAAACATGGAAAATTGGGTGTACTCGTGAAGATGCA
>SNQJ01S0030433.1:29578-42629 GCA_010110895.2 Picea sitchensis | reverse complement strand
TTGAGAGAATAAAAAAATGATCCAAGACCATACAAAAATATTCAACAATTTTCACAGGAGAAGCATACAAACGAGTTCGACCCGCAAGTTGACCTTGAAATCGACAGACACATGAATAAACAAGTATTAGTTTACTTTGACTCCCAAGTAAATATCCTCCCTAGAGAAACATGGAATCAACTTATTGACCCCTGCTAGTTCCAATAATGAACTTCTTAAAGCTAGTAGATCAAAGGTTCATTGAACCAATTGGTACACTATCATAAATTTCATAATGAGGATTCCAACAAGAGTCAATTTTGAAGTAATTAATCTAGTTCAATGCATTCTTTCATACCCTGCATTAGTTGGAAGACCATAGGGTTGGAATATGAAAGAGACCATTTCCCTTGAAAGAGACATGATTAAATTGAAAGGTAGTGGTAGGAATATCATCATGACCTTGGATCCAAAAGAAGGAAAATATTGGGTAGATACATGGTTTGAAGACCAAGAGGCTCATCGAATATACCGAATTATGAACGAATAAAAGGAAAATAATGAGCCAAACGTTGAAGGAGAAATCTTAGTCGGAACACCATCGTCGACGGGACAAAATTTAGATACAGATCTCTACAATTGGAAAATATAAAATTATGAATTTGTTAGGAACCAAATATAAATATAGCATAGAAAAACCTCAGAATAAGTACTCAACGCCTTGAAAAATAGAGAAATTCAGATAATAAGCCTCTTTGAGGGGGCAACCTCCTTATGCCCACATAAATGTCCAAATACAAGATGATTCCAAATGAAAATGTCTCCTTGGTATATATAGGAGACTGGGAGGTATAATTACAACTAATGGACTAAAGCCGGCATAAATAAAATAACATTACTAATGTAATATGCCCCAATTAAGGGGTAATGAGCCACTATTTAGGGCTTAACATGCCCCTCCCCTTGAGACAAGTGTTTTCCGCAAAGCTTGAGTAACTCTTGATGCTTCTGTATAAAAGACTCATCTTCCCAAGTGGAATCTTCAACCGATAGTTTCCTCCATTTAATGAGATACTCTGAAATGGATCTATTCCTCAACTGATGAATTCTTGTGTCAGTGATGGCTTTAGGCTCCAATATGATTTTTCCTTCCTCTTTAAGTTCTGGCAATATAGTTTGAACTAGGATCTTGTCACCTATAACCTTCTTTAAGCATGAAACATGGAAAATTGGGTGTACTCGTGAAGATGCAGGCAACTCCAATTTTTATGCCATAGTACCAATGTTGTCCCTTGACCAAGTTTTGAAGATCCTTGGTCATGTTTGACCTATTTTTGGGACTTTGATAGGCCGTCGAAGGTAGAGCGCAAGACAAAGCGGACATCGCGGGACCTCGACCCCTTTTTAGGGCCTTTTTGTGTTTTGGGATTATGTAATGGGTATGGGGATGTTGGCACATGGGTTTACCCATGCTTAGAACTATTTTGTAATGTATAAATAGAATTATAGGCGATGTAAGAAGTAGTGAATAGTGACTAGTAGTGACTAGTCAGTTGCAAGTGTGCTAAGTGTTAAGTGGTAATTTATTTTTTCATACTGTGTGAGGATTGAAGAGCTAAGTGCAAGTGATTGTAAGAGACTATGGAAGGCTTTGTGCTATAACTCAAGGAATGAGGATCTAGCGAGGTGCGTAGATCTCCTGTCCTCTACGGAGTTGATTTTTAGGCTTTGTGCACATAAGAATATTGATCAAAGATAATAAAGAGGATGACGAGTTGGTGGACGTAGCCCTAGGGTGGGGGTGAACCACGTATATCCTATGTTGGGAATGCTTTGTGATTTTTGGATATTCTTTTGTTCACGTGATTCAATGCTTAGTGTGAGTTAGATGATAGATGAATATGATATGATATCTCAGTGTTGAATAATGTGAATGAATGTTAGATCTGATCTCTATTGGTATGCTTAGTGCTTGAATCTATTGGATCTGTGTGAATGTTGCGCTGATTCGTTGTCAGGGTTTAGCTGTGTTGTGAACTAAGGCTGAATATTAACGAACTGTAATAACTAACTGCTCTATTAAGGTGTTACAATCACAGATATGTGTCCCAGCTAAGGTTGTAGACATCTGAATCCTGCAACCACCCCTACCTCTACCTTGGGTGAGACTTCATCTACTTCGTAGGTGTTGTCGAAAGGGTCGGTAGTTAGGGTTTTGTTGGTGCGTTGTTGTAGCATTGAACCCTAGGTCTACCCCTGTGCCAACAAATGGTTCTGTTGTAGGGACCTGAAACTGTGATTGCTGGCAATTGAGGAAGAAGAAGCTCTGTGTGAATATCTGACCCGAAACTGTGAAATCTCTTTCTGTAGATATTTTTCCCTTGTGCGTAGTACTCTACTTGGATTGTGAAACTCTGCGCTAAGAAGAGAAGTATGATCTAAAGAAAAGAGGTAAGATCTTGAAGCCTTGTGCTCTGAGAAAGGTAAGAATAGTAAAAAGTTTTAGATCTGGAAGCTTTGTTCTCTGCTGAAAGTAAGATAAGTAGAAATTTTTGTTTCAAAAATATGGATCTAGGTATGTTTGATAAAAAAATTCCTACCCTGAAAACTAGGGAACATCTAGAAGAAAGAATATTTGATATGAGTAGATCTGATAAAAATAGTGAAAGATATGTTATTCCTATACATAGAGAAAATGTTGGGACTAACAAATGGATGCAGGACCCTAGAAAGTATTTTTTGCAAGTTAGATACAGGAAAGGTTAGGATCATTTAAGAGAAAGAGAAGATTAATCATGTGTTACAGTTGCAGAAGACCGAGACATCTTGCTAAGGAATGTCTTGATAGAATACCTAGTTGTCTTTTTTGTAAAGCTATGGACCATGAAGTTTTAGATTTGCCTAGAATGATTGCTAAACTTGAAAGAATGAATATGAGACAAGAAGACCATGAGAAAGGTCAAGACACTAAGACCATGGCAGAAGCCCAGAAAAAATCAGAGGATGTATTGATACAAATGAAAGAAACCTTGAATGACCACCGAAATATCAACTTATTAGAGATCTTCAAAGAAAAAGAGTGCATAGAAGTAAGAATAGGAGACTTCGACATTGACTGTGTTCTGGATGAAGAAACACAAGTGAATATTATGACAGAAAGAACTTGGGAAACTTTAGGAAATCCTTCTATGATTCCTTCATTGGGAGGAATAGAATTATTTAGAGGAAAGATGATAAACCTACGTGGAAAGCTCACCCAGATATCTACGAGTGCTCATGGAACTTCGACAGAGGAAGAGTTTGACGTTGTTAAATTTATTGAGATCAATGCCCCATTTTCTATATTACTAGGAAAACCTTGGATTGAAAGGGATCACGCCAAAAGGAAAGAAGAAGAAGTCTTAGAGTAGAAGAAGAAAGAGTTGAAAGATTTCATGACTAGGAGGATCGCACACTTGATTGAAGAATGGGAGAATAGATTGAAGCTATTTAGAACCAGAAACTTGGATGTCGAAGTTGAAAGAACACAAGAAGACTCACAGAAGATTGAAGCACCTACCATATATAGAGAAGAAGAATTGTCCTTGAATCCTAGGAAAGAATCTCAACAACGTGAAGTTACTATGCCAAGAGGAGATAAGAATCAGAATGGAAAGAGGAATACTGAGACGAAGATCACTAGAAAGAAGGCTAGAAAACTAAGTAAGAAGAGATCAAAGATCGAAAAGTTACAGAAGGTTCCAGAGGGAACTTCGTAGAAGGAAAATTTGAAAAACTAGAACTTCGTCGGGATAGCAGAACAGTGCCACATGGCACTTCGCCATGGTGAAGAAATATAGCCATTGGAAACAGTACAACTGTTAGAATGACACCACGAATGGGTAGAACGACATTTATGGTCAGAAATATCGCCATCAGATTGTTGGGACCGCGCCATAATGGACAAAACTGAATTAATGAAGGATTCTCGCTCGTTGGAGAGATTTTTTGCCTAGTTATCTACTTATTCCATCGATCCTTGCACTGAGAACACTTTTTCCAATCGTTAATATCTGAGCTTGTAGATCATTTGATTTCGCACAGTGATCATCGAGCTATCACCATCCATCCTGTTGCATTGAGTAGTTACTCTTCAAACTCGAGATATTCAACCACGAGCATGTATGTCTGAAGAACTTAGCACAATTGAAGAGTCTATGAAGGAGGTACTCATCGACCTCATGAATGAAAGAATAATGTCTGAAAGGGTAATTTCTATGGGTGTACAAGCATCATTGACGAGAGGAGTGAAAGACTCCATCAACCGCTCGCGGATCCAAACCATCCCAAGTCATCACAGAAAAGAGAACCAAGAACAGAGATGACCTAGAAAATGTGAAGCTAGTCTTGACCATCTTACCCTAATACATCCCACCTCTGGCCAACGCAGTGAGTCGTGATAGTGTGCCGAGAGATTTTGATTACACCATGGTTACTATGTACCTCCGGAAGGGGATACACGCAGTTAGAGCATAGCAAGAAAATATCACAACGTTGAAGTTCATCTACTTCAACCTAGGATACCGTATAAACCATAGTATGTTCACCTCGTATAAATACTTGACTAGGATGAAGGGGAAGAACTAAAAAATAATCAACTAACCGTGGACAATGAATCTTGCACTGTCCACCCTGTTGAATTTAATGAAAATCCCACACTTTGGAAGGCACCATGAGGTTAACACCTGTGTTAAACTCTTACTCTCATGTTACCATGGAGGATACTTATGGCTAGACCGACGTATCACAGTCGATCTGAAGCTGATCCATAGGATCACCGGATTAAGTATGCAAGGACCTGACCCACAAAACTTCTATCCAGGGAAAGCCACAAATTGTGCATTAGTATAGAAGATCAAGGATACCTACGATGATTTTGAGAAGGGGATGTGAGGCTACTAGGTAGATTCCATATAGAGTGGCGCAATGCGCCTAACATGCCAATTAATTGCAGGAAATCTAGTAAGGAAGAATAGACCCACACAGGTCACAAGGTTTGTCGTTGACCTCGCAGGGAAATGTGTGGAAGGCCTACAAATGAACTGGGTGAAGTACCTAGTTAATCGGGTGGAATTAGACTACCACAAAGCATAGGATCAGGGCTACGAGTTCCACTTTAGTTGGATCCTGATCCTCATCGCGTTTATTGCTTGGGAGATGTCAGAAGGTGCGACCTTCCCAGACATTGAGTCGTTCAAGCCACTTGCTGTGAAGTTCACCACACTTTGGTACTCAAGAAATATGGGAAAACAGTGGAAGTCGAGTGCAATCTTTCACACATATTATCTCCAATTGAAGAGGGCTATCGAAGATGAACCTCACATGATGCCAAAAACCCTACAGCAGTTTCGAACCCTCATGAATTTCTGCGCAGATCGACACTTCATCTATATCACCGTGTGAGCAGACGAGCATAAGGAGGAGCTTCAGTCATACTACAAGCTCACAGAAGAGGACCTCGAGGAGATAAATAAGGACTGGTCAACATACCTCCTTATCCCCACTAATCCTGTAGATGTTTCTAACCCCAAACTTGAAATCTCAAAGGCCACTCACAAAGAACATGACACACCTGAAACCAGCAGAAGGAAGATTACCGTAGAAGTCCAATACTTAAGCAGCGCATCAGAAAAAACTTCTTCATTATCACCTGGCTGAGGGGGTGATGATGAAGTAGAAGAGATAAATGGAAAAGAAGATGAGTAGAAGCAATGCGAAGTAACACCACCTAGAGATGAGGCTGATCCCTTGAAGAAGAGGAAGGTTTCTCCCCTGAAACCCTATTCCTGAAATAAATCCAGAGCCACTGTTGGCACACGGGCAGACCCAGGGTTCAACGCTCAAGAGCGCACCAACAAATCCCTAACTACCGGCCCTTTCGGCAACACCTACGAAGCAGATGAAGACTCCCCTGAGGTAGAGGCAGGGGTGGTTGTAGGACTTAGGTGTCTTCAACCTTAGATGGGACACAAATCTATGATTATCTTTCTTACAACGCACTTAGCATTAGTTTTTCCTTAGCATACATTCATTAATATACTTCGCAGAAGGCACAGAGAATTGCAGTGAATACTATACCAAGAAGGATTCAGTACTTATCCACAGAAATATATGTTAGATTCAATAGATCAAGCACTAAACATCTCATATATCAGATCTAATGTTCCTATATTCATCAACAACACAGAGCATAACTAGATCTACTTAATCACATCAAGCACTTAGCCAAGAAAGAGATAAATACATAAGAGTGAAGCACAAAACATTACACACACAGTTACCGTGGTTCACCCCCACCCTGGGGCTATGTCCACAAAGTCTTATTTATATTATCTTGGTCAAGCAGTTACAACACGGAGCTTCAATGACCCTTACTTCGCACAGGACATAAGATCTGTGCAGCTCAATAGATCCTTCTTCCTTGCACTCAGCACAAAGCTTTCTACAGTATTTCATAGGGACTTGTACTCAGCTCTGCAAATCTTAAACAAAATGCACAGAGCCTTACAATACTTGATCACACAGATTCAACTCTTAGCATTGTAGCCAACTTGCACTAAGCAATCACCAAATGCACTAAGTAACAACCTCTTCCTATTTCTTACATTGGCTATCTATTTCTATATTACAAAATGGGCCTAAACGTGGGTAAACCCATAGACCGACATCCCTTTCCCGTTACATCAACCCAAAACCCTAAAATGGACCCAAAAATAGGTCTTGCTTCCTTAATTTCTGCGTTGCATTGCGCTCCATCTTTGGCAAGTTGTCGCAATCCCCAAAAGTGGTCAAGTATGACCAAGTACTCTTAAGCTTGGTCAAGGGCTAACATGCCCCCAACACTCACCTGTGACTCGTCCTGAGTCACTTAGGTCTGACCAATTCCGCTTTGAACACCTTGAGCTTTGCTCGAGCAACTTCAACCTACTGCAGTGCGACAACCTCTTGTTCAGTAAATTCCTAGATTACTGTGTCAATAAGCGGTCCTTCCAAGCGTTGTTTTGTAGTGATGATGCCCTTTTTTATTTCATCTCCTTGGCTTTCAAGTTCGGTCAACAGTTGGCATGCCTTCTCTTGGAGTGGTTGCAGTCATTGAGAGATGTCCATTACTTTACTTTGCAGCATGTGTACTTGTTGTTGGGTTGTGCATTGCTCTGTGAACTTCTTCATTATTTCGACTAGGGTCACGGACTTCAGCTGCACTTGTAGCACATTTGCATGTTGTTTTTCTTCATGGAGTTGTGCCTCCAATGTCTGCAATTCTAGATTCTCTGCGAGGGTTTCATAGGTTTGGGCACTTCTGGTGCTTAGCTGCCTACATTCCGAAGCAAAAGTTTTTAATCGATCGACTGCGCTTTGAGCAGTGGCTTCTCTTAGATCTCTTATCTCTTGGGGTGTCTCAGGCACGGTGCAGAGCTCCAGATCCGTGATGCGCTGTTGAAGTTGCAGGATTACTGCTTCCATTTGGGTTACCTGCTGTGGAATACGATCTTCCATCTTCACTTCTATGATCGTCACATAGTGCAGTGCCTTGTGAACTCTTTCTTGTGTTTCAAGTTGCTCTGCTAGCAACTGGTCCTTGCTTTGCTATAACTGGGCTTTTTCCTCCTCCCATTTCGCTTGTAAGTCAAGCTGATCTTGGTCTTCCTTTCTCCGTTGCTCTTCATGTGCACTCTGTGCTTGCGCCAAAGCCTAGGTGGCTTTCGCTATGTCCTCTTAAGCTCGTCGAAGGCGAGCTTCGACTTTCTCAATGATCTGGCGTAACTGTGTGGGCTCATCGCATGTTCCTGATTTTTCCATTGTTAACAGTGTTGTAGAAACTGCTTGGCTAGATTGAAGTTCCTATTGTGCTTCTTTGAATTCACTCATGATCTGGTGGAATGGTTCCTCCTGCTTTGCTTCTTGCTTTTCCATGATATCTAATGAAACATCATTCAGCGTGGAAATTAAGAAGTCAAAATAATCTGAGGTAAGCGTAGTCTTAAGCGTGGTCCAGGTGGCCTTAGTTTTATTTCTAGATGAGGGCCTCGGTGGGGTAATATTCCTTTTCCTGGAGGGATCTGCCTCGTTCCTAGGTGGGGTAACCTTGCCTTTGCTTTGTTCAACTTGTGTGCCCCCTAGTTTTCCATCATCACCTCCCTTCGCAAGTGAGAGTGAAGCAGTCTTCGTGGATGTGTTGTGGATATCTTGAACTTCCACATCCTTCTTAGTCTTGCATGATCCTAGTGTATTCGGCATAGATTCAGGGCTATCTACGTCAGAAATATCTATGGGGTCTATTGCAACAAGGAGGTCTGCTGACCATTCCTTGGTAATCTCCTCCAGGTCATCTTCTGTCAGCTTGTAATATGACTGGAGTTGTTGTTTGTGCTCAGCTACGCGCGTTGTGATGTAAGTGAAGTGACGATCTACATTAAATTTCATCAAAGGTTGAAATCTATGAAGAGTGTTGGGTGTAATGTGCAGTGTAGACTGAATGGAATTCCTCAACTGAATTTAGTACGCATGGAAGATGGCATTGGACTGCCACTATTTGTTCATGTCGCTGGAGTACCACAGTGTACAGAACTTTGCGGCCAGGGGTTCGAAGGGTTCGATCTTAGGAAACGTGGTTCCCTCGGGCAGTTCCAACATGATGAAGGTGATGAGTATGAGAAACCAGCTAAAGTGGAACTCATACCCCCTGTTCTATGCTTGTCTACAGTCAAGCTATAGTTGATTTATAAGGTGTTTCTCCCAGTTCATTTGTAGTCCCTCCGTGCACATCCCTGCAAGGTCAACTACAAATCCGGTCACCTTTGTAGGTCTGTTTTTTTGGACTAACTTGCCTACAATCAGCTGGCAGCCAAAGTGTACTGTTGCATTCTCAATGGAGGCTACCTTGTAATCTCGTGTGCCTTTCTCTAGATCGCCATATGTGTCTTTTATTCATTGAGTGAGAGCATGATCTGCAGTCTTTCCTGGGTAAAAGTCCTGCGGGTCAGGGCCCTGCATGCTTTTCCCAGTGATCTGATTGATCAGAATCGTATCCACAGTGATGAGCTGGTTCAACCATAGGTATCCTCCATGGTAGCAGGACAACAATAGTCGAACATAGGCATTTACTTCCTAATGCCTCCTGAAATGTGGAATCTTCATTACGTTGAGGAGGGTTGACTGCGCAAGGTTATGGGTCCATTGTTGCGGTAAAATCCTAGGTTTCTTTCCTTTTGTAATGGTCAAATACTTGTGCGGGGCTAGAATATTGTATAACTTGCGATCTCCAAGGTTAAAATCACTGAATTTCAGCATGGTGAGCTTTTCCTGGTCAGCATGAACTGCGCGCACCCCTTTCGGGAGGTACGCAGTGACTACAACATATTCAAAGTCTCTGGGTACAGAGTCTCGATTCACTGGTCTGCTTAGTGGTGGGATATATTTAGGCAAGATGCTTGGGATCATATTCATAGTGGCGAAGTCGTTTCCTAGCTCAGATCATCTTTCCGAAGGCAGTCGGGATGGTCCTGCTCGAGAAATGGAGGGGGAATCTAGCAGTACGCCCGAGGATGATGCCTGTACACCTGTATACATTTCGTGTTCTGACATGAGTCTCTGAGTCATTAAATCAATTAGAACATCTTCAACAATTTTCTCAACAAAGTTGAGTTCGTTCGACATACAAACTTGGGTCAGCTAGCTCGGGTGCAACAGGAATTCAAAGACGACAACGAATAGTAAGGCAATGATCTCAGTGTAAGTAAATATCAGGGTTCATGCTCAGATTCTCAGTTAGTAAAAATTATTCTCAGTGCATGGCACGACAGGTTAAGCAGGCAATCTCAGCAATGGTCTGCTTGAAACGGACATGGGGCCTTCATTAACTCTATTCTACCTGTTTTGGTGCTATCCAACGGTCTAGTGGTAACCCATAACTTCTTTTCGATCCGTTCAGAGCGGCGGTCGAACGGGTATATCAGTTTCACCAGCTATATTTCTTCGTCGTGGCGAGGTACTCTATGTCGTTGTTCTGATATCTCGACGAAGCTCCCATTCTGCAATTCTTCTTGTTGTGAAGTGTCCCCTAGAACCTTTTGTAACCTTACAGTATTAGCCCTTTTCTTTCTTAACTTCCTAGACTTCTTCCCAGTGAGTTTCGTCTCAGTAATTCTTTTACCATTATGATGTTTATCTTCTGTGGTCTTAGTTACTTCGCACTATGGAAAATATTTCTTAGGGTTCCTTGATAATACTTCTTCTGTATCAAAAATAGGTAACTCAATCTTCTGCGAATCCTCAAGTGTTTTCTTAGCTTTGACATCGGAGGTACTAATATTAAATATTTGTGGTTTGCTCTTATTTTCTTCAATCAAGTGTGCGATCCTTCTAGTCATAAAGTCTTTTAACTCTTGCTTCTTCTGTTCCAAAACTTTCTCTTCTTCTCTTCGTCTGGCCCGTTCTCTATCAATCCAGGGTTTTCCTATGATCATGGTAAACGGGGTGCTCTCTTCAACGAATTTAATGATCTCAAAGTCTTCCTCTGTCGAAGTTCCATTGACAGTCATAGGTATCTGGGCGAGCCTTCCACATAGGTTTACTAGCTTTTCTCTGAAGAAACTTGTTCCTCCTAGGGAAGGGATCATGGCAGGCTTCCCTATAGCTTCCCAAGTTATTTCTGGCATAATGTTCACTTGTGCTTCTTCATCAAGTGTACAGTCAATGTCAAAGTCCCCTATTCTTGCTTCGATTTGCTCCTTTTCTTTGAAGATCTCTGATAGCCTAACATGTCGGTGATCATTCAAGGTACTTTTCATCTATAGCAATATATTTTTTTATTCTTTCTGGTTTTCTGCTATAGTCTTGGCCTCTTGATCTCCCTCAGGGTTTGCTTGCTCCTTATTCAGGAGAAGAATTGGAGAAATTCGTCACTGTAGCTAAACAATGCTTAGAGGGACCTGTCAACGAAGCTATTATCCAAGAGTTTGTTGAGTAGGAGGCCATGGAACAAAAACAAGTCGAAGCAGCTCGAGCCAAGCTCAAGGATTTTGAGGAAGAATTACCCAGATCAGAGTGACTTGGGATGAGTCACAGGTGAGTGTTGGGGGCTTGTTGGCCCTTGACCAAGTTTTGAGGATACTTGGTCATGTTTGACCTATTTTTGGGACTTCGATAGGTTGTCGAAGACAGAGCACAATACGAAGCAAAGATCACGAGATCTCAAGCCCTTTTTAGGGCCTTTTTGGGTTTTGGGCTTATGTAATGGGTATGGGGATGTCGGCCCATGGGTTTACCCATGGTTAGGCCTATTTTGTAGTGTATAAATAGAATTCTAGGTGATGTAAGAAGTAGTGAATAGTGACTAGTAGTGAATAGTAAGTTGCAAGTGTGCTAAGTGCTAAGTGCTAAGTGGTAATTGCTTTGTGCATACTGTGTGAGGCTTTCATAGCTAAGTGCAAGTGATTGTAAGAGACTGTGGAAGGCTTTGTGTTATAACTTCAGGAAGGAGGATCTAGAAAGATGTGCAGATCTTCTGTCCTCTACGGAGTTGATTTTGAGGCTTTGTGCATGTAATAATATTGATCAAAGATAATAAAGAGGATGATGAGTTGGTGGATATATCCCCAGGGTGGGGGTGAACCACATATATCCTATGTTGTCAATGCTTTGTGCTTTTTGGATTTTCTTTTGTTCATGTGATTCAATGCTTAGTGTGATGTTAGATGATAGATGAATCTAATATGATAGCTTAGTGCTGAATAATGTGAATGAATGCTATATATGATCTCTATTGGTATGCTTAGTGCTTGAATCTACTGGATCTGTGTGAATGTTGCGTTGATCTGTTGTCAGGGTTTAGATGTCTTGTGAACTAAGGCTGAATATTAACGAACTGTGATAACTAAGTGCTCTGTTAAGGTGTTACAATCACAGATCTGTGTCCTAGCTAAGTTTGCAAACATCTGAGTCTTGCAACCACCCCTGCCTCTACCTCGGGTGAGACTTCATCTACTTTGCAAGTGTTGACAAAAGGGGCAGTAGTTAGGGTTTTGTTGGTGCATTGTTGTAGCGTTGAACCCTGGGTCTGCCCCTGTGCCAAAAACCAATCTTTTTCAACACCTTATAAGGGCCATAGTGATTTGGTGATAATTTATTATCCTTCTTGGCTTTCTTGAGGGACATATGTTTGTATGGTTGTAGTCTTAAAAATACCCAATCCCCTACTTCAAAACTTCTTTCACTATGATGTTGATATGCTTGTTGTTTCATGTGATTTTGTGCCATGGTTAGGTTGTCCTTTAATATTTGGAGAAATTGTTGTTGATACTCGATGTGGTATTCCACTGCTTGAACCTTAGATTTTTGTTTTAGAGAAGCAGTGATGGAAGGAGGGTGGTATCCATAGAGTGCCATAAATGGTGTTATTTTTATTGCAGTATGAAAGGAAGTGTTATACCACCATTCTGGCAAGGGTAACCATTTGAGCCATTGTGTTTGTTTATCAGAGACAAAGAAACAAAGGTAGCCTTCCAGACTTGTGTTCACTACCTCAGTTTGTCCATCGGATTAAGGATGATAGGATGAGCTATGAGCCAATTGATTACCCAAACAAGAAAATAATTATGTCCAAAAATGTCCATTGAAGATGGGATCTTTGTCACTTACAATAATCTTTGGGTTGCCGTGTAGCTTTTGAACTATCTCCATGAATGCAGTGGAAACTGCACTGGCTTTGAAGGGATGAGAGAGTGCACAAAAGTGTCTGTACTTGGTCATTCTATCAACAATCACCATGATGACACTTTTTCCTTCAGACTTCGGTAACCCTGTGATGAAATCCATGGAAACCTCCTCCCAATGCTGACTTGGGATGGTTAATGGTTGTAAAAGACCTGGGGTCTTAATTGTTTCCACCTTATTTTGTTGGAAAACCAAACATTCTTCCACAAGCCTTTGAACATCATTTTTAAGGTCATCCCAAAAACATTCCTTCTTGACCCTATGGTAGGTTTTCAAAAATCCTGAGTGCCCTCCTACTGGAGAGGTGTGCAATTCCAAT
>SNQJ01S0030433.1:12517-27270 GCA_010110895.2 Picea sitchensis | reverse complement strand
ACTAGGATCTTGTCACCTATAACCTTCTTTAAGCATGAAACATGGAAAATTGGGTGTACTCGTGAAGATGCAGGCAACTCCAATTTTTATGCCATAGTACCAATGTTGTCCCTTGACCAAGTTTTGAGGATCCTTGGTCATGTTTGACCTATTTTTGGGACTTTGATAGGCTGTCGAAGGCAGAGTGCAAGACAAAGAGGACATTGTGGTACCTCGGCCCCTTTTTAGGGCCTTTTTGTGTTTTGGGCTTATGTAATGGGTATGGGGATGTTGGCACATGGGTTTACCCATGCTTAGAACTATTTTGTAATGTATAAATAGAATTATAGGAGATGTAAGAGGTAGTGAATAGTGACTAGTAGTGACTAGTCAGTTGAAAGTGTGCTAAGTGATAAGTGGTAATTTCTTTGTTCATACTGTGTGAGGATTGAAGAGCTAAGTGCAAGTGATTGTAAGAGACTATGGAAGACTTTGTGCTATAACTCAAGGAATGAGGATCTAGCGAGCTGCGCAGATCTCCTGTCCTCTACGGAGTTGATTTTTAGGCTTTGTGCATGTAAGAATATTGATCGAAGATAATAAAGAGGATGACGAGTTGGTGGACGTAGCCCCAGGGTGGGGGTGAACCACATATACCCTCTGTTGGGAATGCTTTGTGATTTTTGGATATTCTTTTGTTCACGTGATTCAATGCTTAGTGCGAGTTAGATGATAGATGAATATGATATGATATCTCAGTGTTGAATAATGTGAATGAATGTTAGATATGATCTCTATTGGTATGCTTAGTTCCTAAATCTATTGGATCTGTGTGAATGTTGCGTTGATTCGTTGTCAGCGTTTAGCTGTGTTGTGAACTAAGGATGAATATTAACGAAATGTAATAACTAAGTGCTCTATTAAGGTGTTACAATCACAGATCTGTGTCCCAGCTAAGGTTGCAGACATTTGAATCCTGCAACCACCCCTGCCTCTACCTTGGGTGAGACTTCATCTACTTCGCAGGTGTTGCCGAAAGGGTTGGTAGTTAGGGTTTTGTTGGTGCGTTGTTGTAGCATTGAAACCTGGGTCTACCCCTGTGCCAACAAATGGTTCTGTTGTCGGGACCTGAAACTGTGATTGCTGGCAATTGAGGAAGAAGAAGCTCTGTGCTAATATCTGACCCGAAACTGTGAAAGATCTGTGCGTAGATCTTTTTCCCTGGTGCGTAGTACTCTACTTGGATTGTGAAACTCTGCGCTAAGAAGAGAAGTACGATCTAAAGAAAAGAGGTAAGATCTTGAAGCCTTGTGCTCTAAGAAAGGTAAGAATAGTAAAAAAATTTAGATCTGGAAGCTTTGTTCTCTGCTGAAAGTAAGATAAGTAGAATTTTTTGTTTCAAAAATATGGATCTAGGTATGTTTGATAAATTTTGTCCTACCTTGAAAACTAGGGAACATCTAGAAGAAAGAATATTTGATATGAGTGGATCTGATAAAAATAGTGAAAGATATGTTATTCCTATGCATAGAGAAAATGTTGGGACTAACAAATGGATGCACGACCCTAGAAAGAATTTTTTGCAAGTTAGATACAGGAAAGGTTAGGGATCATTTAAGAGAAAGAGAAGATTAATCATGTGTTATAGTTGCTGAAGACCGGGACATATTGCTAAGGAATGTCCTGATAGAAGACCTGGTTGTCTTTGTTGTAAAGTTATGGACCATGAAGTTTTAGATTTGCCTAGAATGATTGTTAAACTTGAAATAATGAATATGAGACAAGAAGACCATGAGAAAGGTCAAGACACTAAGACCATGGCAGAAGCCCAGAAAGAATCAGAGGATGTATTGATACAAATGAAAGAAACCCTGAATGACCACCGAAATATCAACTTATCAGAGATCTTCAAAGAAAAAGAGTGCATAGAAGCAAGAATAGGAGACTTCGACATTGACTGTGTTCTAGATGAAGAAACACAAGTGAATATTATGACAGAAAGAACTTGGGAAACTTTAGGAAATCCTTCTATGATTCCTTCATTGGGAGGAATAGGATTATTTAGAGGAAAGCTGATAAACCTACATGGAAATCTCACCCACATATCTACGAGTGCTCATGGAACTTCGACAGAGGAAGAGTTTGAGGTTGTTAAATTTATTGAGATCAATGCCCCATTTTCTATATTACTAGGAAAACCTTGGATTGAAAGGGATCACGCCAGAAGGAAAGAAGAAGAAGTCTTAGAGTAGAAGAAACAAGAGTTGAAAGATTTCATGACTAGGAGGATCGCACACTTGATTGAAGAATGGGAGAACAGATCGAAGCTATTTAGAACCAGAAACTTGGATGTCGAAGTTGAAAGAACACAAGAACTCACAGAAGACTAAAGCACCTACCATATATAGAGAAGAAGTATTGTCCTTGAATCCTAGGAAAGAATCTCAACAACGTGAAGTTACTATGCCAAGAGGAGATACGAATCAGAATGGAAAGAGGAATACTGAGACGAAGATCACTGGAAAGAAGGCTAGAAAACTAAGTAAGAAGAGATCAAAGATCGAAAAGTTACAGAAGGTTCCAGAGGGAACTTTGTAGAAGGAAAATTTGAAAAACTAGAACTTCGTCGGGATAGCAGAACAACACCACATGGAACTTCGCCATGGCGAAGAAATATAGACATTTGAAATAATACAACCATTAGAATGATGCCACGAATGGGTAGAATGACATTTATGGTCAGAAATCACGCCATCGGACCATTGGGACCGCGTCGTAATGGACAAAACTGAATTAATGAAGGCTTCTTGCCTGTTGGAGAGATTTTTTTCCTAGTTATCTACTTATTCCATCGATCCTTGCACTGAGAACACTTTTGCCAATCGTTATTATCTGAGCTTGCAGATCAATTGATTTCACACAGTGATCATCGAGCTATCACCATCCATCCTATTGTATTGAGTAGTTACTCTTCAAACCCGAGATATTCAACCACGAGCGTGTATGTCTGAAGAACTTAGTACAGTCGAAGAGTCTGTGAAGGAGGTACTCATCGACCTCATGAATGAAATAGTAATGTCTGAAAGGGTAATGTTTGTGGGTGTACAAGCATCATCGACGAGAGGAGTGCAAGACTCCATCGACCGCTCACGGATCCAAACCATCCCAAGTCATCACAGAAAAGAGAACCAAGAACAGAGATGACCTAGCAAATGCGAAGCTAATCCTGACCATCTTTCCCGAATACATCCCACCTCTGGCCGATGCAGTGAGTCGTGATAGTGTGCCGAGAGATTTTGATTACACCATGGTTACTATGTACCTCTGGAAGGGGATACACGCAGTTAGAGCATAGCAGGACAAGATCACACTATTGAAGTTCATCGACTTCAACCTAGGATACCGCAAGAACCATAGTATGTTCACCTCGTATAAATACTTGACTAGGATGAAGGGGAAGAACTAAAAAATAATCAACTAACCGTGGACAATGAATCTTGCACAGTCCACCCTGTTGAATTTAATGAAAATCCCACACTTTGGAAGGCACCATGAGGTTAACACCTGTGTTAATATCCTGCTCTCATGTTACCATGGTGGATACTTATGGCTAGACCGACGTATCAAAATCGATCTAACGTTGATCCATAGGATCACCGGATTAAGTATGCAAGGACCCGACCCACGGAACTTCTATCTAGGGAAAGCCACAAATTGCACATTAGTACAGAAGATCAAGGATACCTACGACGATGTTGAGAAGGGGATGTGAGGCTACTAGGTAGATTCCATCCAAAATGGCGCAATGCGCCTAGCATGCCAATTAATTGCAGGAAATCTAGTAAGGAAGAACAGAACCACGCAGGTCACAAGGTTTGTCGTTGACCTCGCAGGGAAATGCATGGAAGGCCTACAAATGAACTGGGCGAAGTACCTAGTTAATAAGGTGGAATTAGACTACCGCAAAGCATAGGATCAGGGCTACGAGTTCCACTTTAGCTAGATCCTGATCCTCATCGCATTTATTGCTTGGGAGATGTCGGAAGTTGCGACCTTCCCGGACATTGAGTCGTTCAAGCCACTTGCTGTGAAGTTCACCACACTTTGGTACTCGAGAAATATGGGAAAACAGTGGAAGTCGAGTGCAATCTTTCACACATATTATCTCCAACTGAAGAGGGCTATTGAAGATGAACCTCACATGATGCCAAAAACCCTACAGTGGTTCCAAACCCTCATGAATTTCCATGCAGATCGACACTTCATCTATATCACTGCGTGAGAAGACGATCATAAGGAGGAGCTTCAGTCGTACTACAAGCTCACAGAAGAGGACCTCTAGGAGATCAATAAGGACTGGTCAGCAGACCTCCTTATCCCCACTAATCCTACAGATATGTCTAACCCCAAACTTGAAATCTCAAAGGCCACTCACAAAGAACATGGCACACCTGAAACCAGCAAAAGGAAGATTACCGCAGAAGTCCAATACTTAAGCAACACATCAGAAAAAACTTCTTCATTATCACCTGGCTGAGGGGCTGATGATTAAGTAGAAGAGATAAATGGAAAAGAAGATGAGTAGTAGCAATGCGAAGTAACACCACCTAGAGATGAGGTTGATCCCTTGAAGAAGAGGAAGGTTTCTCCCCCGAAACCCTCTTCCCAAAATAAATCTAGAGCCACTATTGGCACACGGCCAGCCCCAGGGTTCAATGCTCAAGAGCGCACCAACAAAGCCCTAACTACTGGCCCTTTCGGCAACACCTGCGAAGTAGATGAAGTCTCACCTGAGGTAGAGGCAGGGGTGGTTGCAGGACTTAGGTGTCTGCAACCTTAGCTGGGACACAGATCTATGATTATATTTCTTACAACACACTTAGCATTAGTTATTCCTTAGCATACATTCATTAATATACTTCACAGAAGGCACATAGAATTGCAGTGAATACTATACCAAGAAGGATTCAGTACTTATCCACAGAAATATATGTTAGATTCAATAGATCAAGCACTAAACATCTCATATATCAGATCTAATGTTCCTGTATTCATCAACAACACAGAGCATAACTAGATCTACTTAATCACATCAAGCACTTAGCTAAGAAAGAGATAAATACATAAGAGTGAAGCACAAAACATTACACACATAGTTACCGTGGTTCACCCCCACCCTGGGGCTATGTCCACAAAGTCTTCTTTATATTATATTGGTCAAGCAGTTACAACACAGAGCTTCAATGACCCTTACTTCGCATAGGACATAAGATCTGTGCAGCTCACTAGATGCTTCTTCCTTTCACTCAGCACAAAGATTTCTATAGTCTCTCACAAGGACTTGTACTCAGCTTTACAAATCTTACACAAAATGCACAGAGCCTTACAATACTTGATCACACAGATCCAACTCTTAGCATTGTAGCCAACTTGCACTAAGCAATCACCAAATGCACTAAGTAACAACCTCTTCCTATTTCTTACATTGCCTATCTATTGATAGATTACAAAATGGGCCTAAATGTGGGTAAACCCACAGACCGACATCCCTTTCCCGTTACATCAACCCAAAACCCTAAAATGGACCCAAAAATAGTTCTTGCTTCCTTAATTTCTGCTTCGCATTGTGCTCCATCTTTGGCAAGCTGTCGCAATCCCCAAAAGTGGTCAAGTATGACCAAGTACTCTTAAGCTTGGTCAAGGGCCAACATGCCCCCAACACTCACCCGTGACTCGTCCCGAGTCACTTAGTTCTGACCAATTCCGCTTTGAATGCCTCAAGCTTTGCTCGAGCAACTTCGACCTATTGCAGTGCGACAACCTCTTGTTCAGTAAATTCCTAGATTACTGTGTCAATAAGCAGTCCTTCCAAGCATTGTTCTGTAGTGATGATGCCCTTTTTGAGTTCATCTCCTTGGCTTTCAAGTTTGGTGAACATCTGGCATGCCTTCTCTTGGAGAGGTTGCAGTCGTTGAGAGACGTCCATTACTTTACTTTGCATCATGTGTACTTGTTGTTGGGTTTTCCATTTCTCTGTGAACTTCTTCATTCTTTTGACTGGGGTCACGAAATTTAGCTGCGCTTGTAGAACATATGCATGTTGTTTTTCTTCATGGAGTTGTGCCTCCAATGTCTGCAATCCTAGATTCTCTACGAGGGTTTCATAGGTTTGGGCACTTCTAGTGCTTAGCTGCCTACATTCTGAAGAAATTTTTTTTAATCAGTTGACTGCGCTTTGATCAGTGGCTTCTCTTAGATCTCTTATCTCTTGGGGTGTCTCAGGCACGGTGCAGAGCTCTAGATCCGTGATGTGCTGTTGAAGTTGCAGGATTACTTCTTCCATTTGGGTTACCTGTTGTGGAATATGATCTTCCATCTTCACTTCTATGATCGTCACATAGCGTAGTGCCTTGTGAACTCTTTCTTGTGTTTCAAGTTTCTCTGCTAGCAACTGGTCCTTACTCTGCTATAACTGGGCTTTTTCCTCCTCCCATTTCGCTTGTAATTCAAGCTGATCTTGTTCTGCCTTTCTCCGTTGCTCTTCATGTGCGCTCTATGCTTGTGCCAAAGCCTAGGTGGTTTTTTCTATGTCCTCTTGAGCTCGTCGAAGGCGAGCTTCGACTTTCTCAATGATCTGGCATAACTGTGTGGGCTCATTTCCTGTTCCTGATTTTTCCATTGTTAACAGCATTGTAGAAACTGCTTGGCTAGACTGAAGTGCCTATTTTGCTTCTTTGAATTCACCCGTGATCTGGCGGAACGGTTCCTCCTACTTTGCTTCTTTCTTTTCCATGAGCTCTAATGAAACATCAGTCAGCATAGAAATTAAGAAGTCAAAATAATCTGAGGTAAGCATAGTCTTAAGCATGGTCCGGGTGGCCTTAGTTTTATTTCTAGATAAGGGCCTTGGTGGGGTAATATTCATTTTCCTGGAGGGATCTACCTTGTTCCTAGGTGGGGTAACCCCTCCTTTGCTTTGTTCAACTTCTGTGCCCCTAGTTTTTCATCATCACCTCCTTTCGCAGGTGAGAGTGAAGCAGTCTTCGTGGATGTGTTGTGGATATCTTGAACTTCCACATCCTTCTTAGTCTTGCATGATCCTAGTGTATTCGGCATAGCTTCAGGGCTATCTACGTCAGAAATATCTACGGAGTCTGCTGCAACAAGGAGGTTTGTTGACCATTCCTTGCTAATCTCCTCCAGGCAATCTTCTGACAGCTAGTAATATGACTAGAGTTGTTGTTTGTGCTTGTCTACATTCACTATGATGTAAGTGAAGTGACGATCTGCGGTGAATTTCATCAAAGGTCGAAACCTATGAAGAGTGTTGGGTGTAATGCACGGTGTAGACTGAATGGAATTCCTCAACTGAATTTAGTACGCATGGAAGATGGCATTGGACTGCCACTATTTGTTCATGTCACTGGAGTACCACAGTGTATAGAACTTTGCGGCCAGGGGTTCGAAGGGTTCGATCTTCGAAAACGTGGTTCCCTCAGACAGTTCCCACGTGATGAAAGTGATGAGTATGAGAAACCAACTAAAGTGGAACTCATACCCTTGGTCCTACACTTGTCTACAGTCAAGCTCTAGCTGATTTATAAGGTGTTTCACCCAGTTCATTTGCAATCCCTCTGCGCACATCCCTCCGAGGTTAACTACAAATCTGGTCACCTCTATAGGTCTATTTTTTTGGACTAACTTGCCTACAATCAGTTGGCATCCAAAGTGTACTACTGCATTCTCAATGGAGGCTACCTTGTAACCTCGTGTGCCTTTCTCTAGATAGCCATATGTGTCTTTTATTCGTTGAGAGAGAGCACGATCTGCAGTCTTTCCTGGGTAAAAGTCCTGCGGTTCAAGGCCCTGCATGCTTAGCCCAGTGATCCAATTGATCAAAATCGTATCCATGGTGATGCGCTAGTTCAACCATAGGTATCCTCTGTGGTAGCAGGACAACAACAGTCGAACACAGGCATTTACTTCCTGATGTGTCCTAAAATGTGGAATGTTCATTACGTTGAGGAGGGTTGATTGCGCAAGGTTATGGGTCCATTGTTACGGTACAATCTTGGGTTTCTTTCCTTTTGTAATGGTCAAATACTTGTGCGGGGATAGCATAATGTATAACTTGCGATCTCCAAGGTTAAAATCACTGAATTTCAGCATGGTGAGCTTTTCCTGGTCAGCATGAACTGCGCGCACCCCTTTCGGGAGGTACGCAGTGACTACAACATATTCGAAGTCTCTGGGTACATAGTCTCGATTCACTGGTCCTCTTAGTGGTGAGATATATTTAAGCAAGATGCTTGGGATCATATTCATAGTGGCGAAGTCATTTCCTAGCTTAGATCGTCTTTCCGAAGGCAGTCGGGATGGTCCTGCTCGACCAGTGGAGGGGGAAGCTGGAAGTACGCCCGAGGATGATGCCTGTACACCTGTAGACATTTCGCGTTCTGACATGAGTCTCTAAGTCATTAAATCAATTAGAACTTCTTCAACAATTTTCTCAGCAAAGCTGAGTTTGTTCGACATACAAACTTGGGTCAGCTGGCTCAGGTGCAATAGGAATTCAAAGACGACAACGAATAGTAAGGCAATGATCTCAGGGTTCGTGCTCAGATTCTCAGTTAGCAAAAAGTATTCTCGGTGCATGGCACGATAGGTTAAGTAGGCAATCTCAGCAACAGTCTGCTTGAAATGGACATGGGGCCTTCATTAACTATGTTCTACCCATTCTGGTGCTATCCAACGGTCTAGTGGTAACTCATAACTTCTTTTCAATCCATTCAAAGCGGCGGTCGAATGGGTATATCAGTTTCAACAGCTATATTTCTTCGTCATGGAAAGGTACTCTATGTCGTTGTTTTGATATCTCGGCGCAGCTCCCATTCTGCAATTCTTCTTGTTGCGAAGTATCCCCTAGAACCTTTTGTAACCTTACAGTATTAGCCCTTTTCTTTCTTAACTTCCTAGACTTCTTCCCAGTGAGTTTCGTCTCAGTAATGATTTTACGATTATGATGTTTATCTTCTGTGGTCTTAGTTACTTTGCACTGTGGAAAATATTTCTTAGGGTTCCTTTATAATACTTCTTCTGTATCAAAAATAGGTAACTCAATCTTCTGCGAATCCTCAAGTGTTTTCTTAGCTTTGACATCAAAGGTACTAATATTAAATATTTGTGATTTGCTCTTATTTTCTTCAATCAAGTGTGTGATCCTTCTGATCATAAAGTCTTTTAACTCTTGCTTCTTTTGTTCCAAAACTTTCTCTTCTTCTCTTCGTCTGGCATGTTCTCTATCAATCCAGGGTTTTCCTATGATCATGGTAAACGGGGTGCTCTCTTCAACGAATTTAATGATCTCAAAGTCTTCCTCTGTCGAAAACCCACTAATAGTCATAGGTATCCGGGCAAGCCTTCCACATAGGTTTACTAGATTTCCTCTGAAGAAACTTGTTCCTCCTAGGGAAGGGATCATGACAGGCTTCCCTATAGCTTCCCAAGTTATTTCTGGCATAATGTTCACTTGCGCTTCTTCATCAAGTGTACAGTCAATGTCAAAGTCCCCTATTCTTGCTTCGATTTTCTCCTTTTCTTTGAAGATATCTGATAGCCTAACATGTCAGTGGTCATTCAAGGTACTTTTCATCTGTAGAAATATATTTATTTATTCTTTCTGGGTTTCTGTTATAGTCTTGGCCTCTTGATCTCCCTCGGGGTTTGCTTGCTCCTTATTCATCTTCTCAAGCCTAGCAATCATTCTAGGGAAATCCAATACTTCATGGTCCATAGCCTTACAACAGAGGCAAATAGGTCTTCTCCCAGGGCATTCCTTAGCAAGATGTCTCAGTCTTCTGCATCTATAAAAGAGGGTTAATCCTCTTTTTCATTTAGATATTCCCCAACTCCTTCTGCATTGTGCACCAGGATCATGGTGACTAGCCTGCAATTTTTTTTTTCTAGGATCCTGCATCCACTTGTTATTCCAGACATTCTTTCAATGCATAGGTATAACATATCTATCATTATACTTATTAGATCTATTCATATCAAGCTTTTTTTTATCTGTAGGACAACATCTATCAAACATACCTAGATCCATGCTTTAAAAAAAATAAAAAAATCACTTATCTTACTTATACAGAGCACAAAGCTTCCAAATCTAAGACTTTAACTATTCTTACTTTTATCAAAGAACAGATCTTATAGATCTTACCTTTTGATTGCAGATCTGACCCCATTCTTAGCAGATCTGACTTATTTTCTTCAAATATGACCTATTTTCTTCAGATCTGACCTCTCTTCTTTAGATTTGACCTCTCTTTCTTGGCACAAATCTTCACAAGTCAAACAGAACACTGCGCACTATGGAAATAGATCTATGCACAGAGCTTATTTTGCACAAAGAGTTTTCTTCTCCAGTTTCCAACAATCACAATTTCAGGTCCCGGAAATGGAACCATTTGTTGGCACATGGGCAGACCCATGGTTCAATGCTCAAGAGTGCGCCAACAAAGCTCTAACTACCGGCCCTTTTGGCAACACCTGTGAAGCAGATGAAGTCTCACCCGAGGTAGAGTCAGGGGTGGTTGCAGGACTCAGGTGTCTAGAACCTTAACTGGGACATAGATCTGTGATTATCTTTCTTACAATGCACTTAGCATCAGTTATTCCTTAGCATACATTCATTAACATACTTCGCAAAAGGCACAGAGAATCGTAGTGACTACTATAATAAGAAGGATTCATTACTTATCCACAGAAATATATGTTAGATTCAACAGATCAAGCACTAAACATCTCATATATCAGATCTAATGTTCCTTTATTCATCAACAACACAGAGCATAACTAGATCTACTTAATCACATCAAGCACTTAGCCAAGAAAGAGATAAATACATAAGAGCGAAGCACACAAAATTACACACACAATTACCGTGGTTCACCCCCACCCTGGGGCTACATCCACAACGTCTTATTTATATTATCTTGGTCAAGTAGTTACAACACGGAGCTTCAATGACCCTTACTTTGCAGAGGACAGAAGATCTGTGCAGCTCGCGCGATCCTTCTTCCTTGCACTTAGCACAAAGCTTTCTACAGTCTCTCACAGGGAATTTCACTCAGCTCTACAAGTCTTACACAAAATGCATAGAGCCTTACAATACTTGATCACATAGATCCAACTCTTATCATTATAGCCAACTTGCATTAAGAAATCACCAAATGCACTAAGCAACAACCTCTTCCTATTTCTTACATTGCCTATCTATTTATAGATTACAAAATGGGCCTAAACGTGGGTAAACCCACAGGCCAACATCCCTTTCCCATTACATCAACCCAAAACCCTAAAATGGACCCAAAAGAAGGTCTTACTTCCTTAATTTTTGCTTCGCATTGCACTCCATCTTTGGAAAGATGTTGCAGTCCCCAAAAGTGGTCAAGTATGACCAAGTACTCTTAATCTTGGTCAAGGGCCAACAACCACCTTGACCAAGATGCAGAATGTGCTCACTGTCGATGACTTTGACTTCATAATCACAGTTGTAAACGACACCTCGCAAGAAATCTTGCAAAAAAATGAAGCCAAGCAGGAGGAGATGTACGACATAATCGAGGTTGAGCTTCAAGGGGTACAAAAGGAACTTTAGTCTAGTCACAAAGTGCCCACTGCACCCCTGCCATCGGAAGAACCAGAGTTGGGAGATGAGCCAGCCCAACTCCGCCGACTAGCTTATGCGACCGAAGCTCGCCTTTGTCGTGCACAGGAAGAAACAGAAAAATCCACCTAGGCCTTGAAGCAAGTGAAAGAAGGAGTCATAGAACAATGCTGAGTTGCGGAGCAGGAGATGGTTTCTCTCCCGACAAAGTTTGAAGAGGAGAAAGCACAGGTTCAATAAGAAAAATAACAGTTTCTCACATAACAACTCGAAGTGAAAGAGGCAGTCAATAGAGAACTTCGCTCTGTGACAAGATTAGAGACAAAGGAAAAAGACCAAGTTGAGCATCAAGTAGATCAGCTCGTAGAAGCTATCTAAAAACTACTAGAAATAATAGCAGACTTATAGCTCCGCACAGTGCCCGACACCTCACAGGATGTGAGGGATCAAAGAGATGCAACTGCTTGAAGCGTATTTGAGAGAATAAAGGCCCTTTCCATGGAATGTAAACAACTAAGTGATTGCAGTGCCCAGACTTATGAGTGACTTGCTGAGAATAGAGAACTGAAGGCACTGGAGTCATAGCTCCAGGAGGCAAAGAAGCAAGAAAAAACAATACAGTCACAGTTGAATCCCCTATCAGTTGTTGAAAGCATGAAGTGATCCCAAGAGAAACACACTACTCAACATAAGGTCCACACCATTTAGAGCAGAGTCATGGAAGTGACTAAGAGGCTCCAACCTATACAGGATGAGGCTTTCCAACTTTTTTCAGAGATCGAAAGTCGAGGAGAAGAACTGGAGAAATTCGTCACTGCAGCTGAACAATGCTTAGAGGGACCTGTCAACGAAGCTATTATCCAAGAGTTTATTGAGTAGGAGGCCATGGCACAACAACAAGTCGAAGAAGCTCGAGCCAAGATCAAGTATTTTGAGGAAGAATTACCCAGATCAAAGTGACTTGGTATGAGTCACAGGTGAGTGTTGGGGGCCTGTTGGCCCTTGACCAAGTTTTGAGGATACTTGGTCATGTTTGACCTATTTTTGGGACTTCGATAGGCTGTCGAAGACAAAACACAATACAAAGCAAAGATCACGAGATCTCAACCCCTTTTTAGGGCCTTTTGGGGTTTTGGGCTTATGTAATGGGTATGGGGATGTCGGCCCATGGGTTTACCCATGGTTAGGCCTATTTTGTAATGTATAAATAGAATTCTAGGTGATGTAAGAAGTAGTGAATAGTGACTAGTAGTGACTAGTCAGTTGCAAGTGTGCTAAGTGCTAAGTGATAAGTGGTAATTGCTTTGTGCATGCTGTGTGAGGCTTGCATAGCTAAGTGCAAGTGATTGTAAGAGACTATGGAAGGATTTGTGTTATAACTTAAGGAAGGAGGATCTAGAAAGATGTGCAGATCTCATGTCCTCTACGGAGTTGATTTTGAGGCTTTGTGCATGTAATAATATTGATCAAAGATAATAAAGAGGACGATGAGTTGGTGGATGTAGCCCCAGGGTGGGGGTGAACCACATATATCCTATGTTGTGAATGCTTTATGTTTTTTGGATTTTCTTTTGTTCATGTGATTCAATGCTTAGTGTGATGTTAGATGATAGATGAATCTGATATGATATCTTAGTGCTGAATAATGTGAATGAATGCTATTTATGATCTCTATTGGTATGCTTAGCGCTTGAATCTACTGGATCTGTGTGAATGTTGCATTGATCTGTTGTCAGGGTTTAGATGTGTTGTGAACTAAGGCTGAATATTAACGAACTGTAATAACTAAGTTCTTTGTTAAGGTGTTACAATAACAGATCTATGTCCTAGCTAAGTTTGCAAACATTTGAGTCCTGCAGCCACCCCTGCCTCTACCTTGGGTGAGACTTCATCTGCTTCGCAAGTGTTGACGAAAGGGGCGGTAGTTAGGGTTCTGTTGGTGCGTTGTTGTAGCGTTGAACCCTGGGTCTGCCCCTGTGCCAAAAACCAATCTTTTTCATCACCTTATAAGGGCCATAGTGATTTGGTGATAATTTATTATCCTTCTTGGCTTGCTTGAGGGACATATGTTTGTATGGTTGTAGTCTTAAAAATACCCAATCCCCTACTTCAAAACTTATTTCACTACGATGTTCATATGCTTGTTGTTTCATGTGATTTTGTGCCATGGTTAGGTTGTCCTTTAATATTTAGAGAAATTGTTGTTGATACTCGATGTGGTCTCCCACTGCTTGAACCTTAGATTTTTGTTTTAAAGAAGCAGTGATGGAAGGAGGGTGGTATCCATAGAGTGCCATAAATGGTGTTATTTTTACTGCAGTATGAAAGGAAGTGTTATACCACCATTCTGGCAAGGGTAACCATTTGAACCATTGTGTTTGTTTATCAGAGACACAACAACAAAGGTATCCTTCCAGACTTTTGTTCACTACCTCGGTTTGTCCATCAGATTGAGGATGATAGGATGAGCTATGAGCCAATTGATTACCCAAACAAGAAAATAATTATGTCCAAAAATGTCCATTGAAGATGGGATCTTTGTCACTTACAATAATCTTTGGGCTGCCATGTATCTTTTGAACTATCTCCATGAATGAAGTGGAAATTGTACTGGCTTTGAAGGGATGAGAGAGTGCACAAAAGTGTGTGTACTTGGTCATTCTATCAACAATCACCATGATGACACTTTTTCCTTCAGACTTCGGTAACCCTGTGATGAAATCCATGGAAACCTCCTCCCAACACTGAATTGGGATGGTTAATGGTTGTAAAAGACCTGGGGTCTTAATTGTTTCCACCTTATTTTGTTGGAAAACCAAACATTCTTCCACAAACCTCTGAACATCATTTTTAAGGCCATCCCAAAAACATTCCTTCTTGACCCTATAGTAGGTTTTCAAAAATCCTGAGTGCCCTCCTACTGGAGAGGTGTGCAATTCCAACAGTACCTTTTGTTTAAGTTTGGAGTTCTTACATAAATATAAGCAATCTTTGTACCATAGTGAATCATTTTTCCATGTAAATGTATCTGATGCACTGGAATCCTGCTACAACCTTTGAATGAGAGTCCACACTTTTTCGTCATTCTTCCATTCATCCCTTGCTT
>SNQJ01S0030433.1:0-11169 GCA_010110895.2 Picea sitchensis | reverse complement strand
GTAGAAGTTCCCTTTTTTGGTGGCATGTTGGCCAAGTATCACTTTAAACCTTGATTTTGAGGTGGTTCTGCTAGACAATCTTCCTTTTATTGTATCTCCAAAATTTCGGCCCTTCTAAGTATGAAATTTTCTTTTTTGTATCTATCTGATATTTCTTCTCTACAATGCCACATGTCTGATCAAAATTGGATGTGCCAAGTGGAATTTACAATAACTTCCCCACAAAATACTAGTTTTTGTCCTTTCCAAGAGATCTCACTAATATAGCGTTCCCCACACACAATAATTGATATAAAATTCTGAAACTCGTACCAGAACTACTATGGGTTGTCCACTATCCAATGCAATTGGTATCACTCAATTTGGATACTCTAGAAAGAAGTTATGGTTGTTTTACCTGGAACACTTGCTTGAGACTAGTCAATAGGACTAGTTGGATACCCTATCTTCCACAGGGTGTATCTACAAATATAAGATGACTTAGAAGTTTAAATTGTTACCACAGATACCTTACTAATTTTTGTGAATAACCTCCAGAGTTCAAGGTCTGAAACGTTACAGAAAAACCTTTATAGCGAAAATTACGCAATGAATCAATTCAAGATGATTCCAGAACCCTATCTTAGAAAGGATATATCTACAAAATATAAGGCCTCAAGAGATGAAATTTTAACCCTACGTACGTTGATCCGTATGATAAATATCCTCCAAGCCATTCCTTATGAATCGTTGTAAAAAAATAGTTATAGAGAAAATGCCAAGGTGTCTCATATGTAGCAGTGAAACCCCAAGACCTTGGCCTCTGATACCATATGTTAGGAACCAAATATCAATATAGCATAGAAAAAACTCAGAATAAGTACTCAACGCCTTGAAAAAGAGAGAAATTCAGATAATAATCCTCTTCAAGGGGGAAACCTCCTTATGCCCACATAAATGTCCAAATACAAGATGATTCCAAATGAAAATGTCTCCTTGGTATATATAGGAGACTAGGAGGTATAATTACAACTAATGGACTAAATCCGACATAAATAAAATAACATTACTAATGTAATATGACCCAATTAAGGGGTAATGAGACACTATTTAGAGCTTAACATAAGCCCAAGAAAAGGAATGTTGGATGATAGAGGTGATTCCAATAAAAAAATTGATAACGTGTTTCTCAGTACAAGCAGTCCCTATAGTTCTAAAATAAAATATAAAACAAGCGCCAACTCTCATTCCTAATAATACAAAAATAAGACCCCCCCTATGGTTTAGTTAAAGAAATTCCCCAATGGTGCATGAAGTTGAAGTATCAAAGTCAGTTGAAGAAGATGGGAGGGGACAAATCCTAGTTGAATACTTCACTAGTCAAGCCAACCGATGGTGGGAAAATCATGCTCCCCACCTATAAACATGGAAAATTGCTACCCTATACTTTGTTGAATGATTTGACAAAAAGAGACTATCAGCACAGGTCCATATACCAACTTTCAAACCTGGGTTTGACCCAGTCACTCACATTCACCAATGTTAGAACGAATGGAGAAGAGTATGATATAGGGATGAAAGGGTATGGCCACATATGTTCCATAATACACTGGATGACATACCACATAACTGGTACAAAATCAAAGAAGCATGTCGCCAAATGTTCAATTGGAATAAAATAAAATAAATTTTATCCGAGACTTTGAATTCATCCTAGAGGAGGCACACTTGCGAGAGGATACAAAATAAATAAAAAACTTTCTCGAGAAGCCAAATCCTGAGGAAATGAAAAAGAGAGGAAAGGCCAAAGTCGACATAGCATCGACATCAACTTGCAATTTTTTGTCTACACAAAATCAAGACAACATAATTTCTCTTCAAATAGACATGGAAAACATAAGTTTTCTAGGACAAAGTTTTCAATGGAAAAAAAGTCATCTTGGAGTAAATAATTATGTGAAGACAATTTATTCAGTATCCAAGGAAGACAAGGAAGATAAAAAAAAAAACTACTTTCCCCTGAGTTATAATAAGGTTGTAGAAGGAGAACGACAATCAAATGAATCTAAAGCACCAGAGTGGATGGACACGTAAATTAAAACTAGGGCATTTGAAATCTCAATAGATGGTCGACCGAAAATGGTGAGAATAGGTGACTATTGGTTGGATTAAAAAAAGTACATAAATAGTCAACTAACTCCGAGAATATCAAGAAGTTTTCACTCACGATTACAAAGATTTGAAAGGATTGATGCAAGAGATAGGGGATATGAAAATCAACCTCATCTTGTTATAGCACAAATTACCACCCCAGATTGCATTTGTGAGTTGGCCTAGTCCATTCCTCAGCTTGCAAACGTTAATTCCACTCCCCTTCATCAAAATAATATTAAAAAACAATATCTCTATTTATGTACACTATTCATCCATGTGAAACTCGTGTACATACACTATTTTCTAGTGTGCAACTCAGGTACATATGCTATTTTCTAGTGTGCAAATCATGTACACCCCCAATTTTGTGAAAAATAAAAATATTTTGTATCTTTGGGCGGGGTTTACTAGTTTTCCTAGTCCTAAACCTCCAATTTCCCATACACATTGTAATTTAACTATATCATCCTATTTATTATGGGATATAAGAACCTATGGGGGTATATATGGGGGGAGCCAATCTTGGTGCAAGAACATGTTGTCAGTTTGCAAGCTTCCTTATTCCCCGAATCTCTGACTAGTATCCCTTGATATGGAAATTTAATTTCTAATATCTCTTCATCTCGCCTATATGATTGTCAGGTGTCTTCCTATCCCTTCTGGATCATGCGAGGAAGTAATCCATTGTTGAGTTGATTCTTCAAGAGTTCAGTGGAGGAACTCAGGCGGTTGGTTTCAAGGCAATGTCGTTAGTCAGAATGAGGTTGTAACTCACCTATTCATGGTGATTAATAAAAGAGTTATATTTCCCTCCAATCTATGTGCAATTATGTTTAACCAGTTCTTACATGTTGAATTTTCTTTACATATTGCATTTATAATTTGATTTGATAGCTATCTTGCTACAGTATCTGCTTGGTTTCTTTTGTAGGCTAGTAGAGACAAAAGGCCTAGAGCAAGTCAAAGGTCGAGAGTGAGGATATTCATCAAACATTGGATAAAAGGTACGTGATCCTTCTTTATCTTTTCTAAATAATCATTTCTTTATTGATTTGTATATTGGAGGGTAGGTTCAGTCTTTTAGATACAATTATGATCTATTTTTACATAGACCCAAGGTCATAGAGTAGAAAATCCTGTAACATAATTAGCGACCATACTAGGGACATTTTTCTCCTAGTTTGGGTCGGTTAAAGGGATCTTGTGATTTATTGTTTTTCTTGTTTTTGGGCTTGTTTTCAATGCATTTACTATCTCAAAAGTATTTTCCAATTTTTAGAAGCTTCCTTCTTATTTGAAATTTCTCTATTTTGAGTTTTTGCTAATGTCTACACACTTTAGCTTTGTATGAACATTGTATATACATGATTCATTTAGTTTTAGTCATGTACATACACTATTCATAATGTACATAGTCGTGTACACCTATGAAAATTTGCTCATTAGCATAGATAATTTTAAGGATGGAAATTTATATTAAAATGTAGAAACCTGGGCTAATCCTACTAGTCCTTAATATGCAAAATGTAAAATGTTTGGCAATGGTTTTGTAAAAATATTCAAATTTGTAAGGATTCTATATAGTTTCTATAAAATTTGGGTGATTTTTAAGGTAAAATAATTTTATTCTATGGAATTTGGGCGAATTGTTTTTAGAAAAAATGGAAATTGGGGAATATTGTTTTGTGAAAAACCATGGAAAATTATCCAATTGGTTTAGCCCCTAAAATAATCTACACCATTGGGGCCATTTTCTAATTTTTGAGAAGTTTTGGGTTGGTTGTTCAACATTTCTTAAACCTTCTCTACTTCTATTTTTTCCTTTGAATGTTATATCAAGTCTCTGTAAACTTGAAAATTTGATTAAAAGTTCGTATTCTTCGATTGGTGAATGTTTTTGTATATAAGGTTTCTAGGCGGGTTGAAAGGTTAGTATTTAGTGGTTGGGATATACTTCTAGTTCATTGTTGTGTTTCAATGATCTTGGACTGTCTTATTTCTTCCTCTTTGCCTTCTTTCCTTTGTTCATAATAAGAAAATACAAAATTCCACTGTAGTTGTATTTTACTTCTTTTTAGTAAAAAACAAGAAAAATATCTTGGTTGTTGGTTGTTTCTTCTTGTGTTCCCTTGCCTCTTAAGTTTTTTCAAGAAAATAACTCATTTTCTAGCACGCAGGTCTTTTATGCATTTTTCTTGTTTTGAAAAAAATGTTGATTTCGGTTTTGAGTAGCCTTTTAAAAAATAAAAAAATATTGTTTGCAAAGTTCCTTTATACTCTGTTTTGCATTTAGCCTAGGGTGGAAGTGTAGTTTGCATTGGAATTCAAAAGAAAATACCATTTTGGGATTGCATATCAAAGTAATCTTAGATCTTTCATACAAACAAAAATATATCTTTTTCCATTTTGAAATGCTCGTAAAAGAAGTGTATTGCACATTTTCATTTGAAGGAAATGTTTGTTTATTAAGCATAGTGTTATTAAAGATTTTTCTTCTTGAGTCTCAAACAAAATTAGTTTAACTTTCGTATCCTTTGAGTAAAATATAGCTGCTAAAATAAAAGTTAAATTTAAAATCTACTAGAATTGGTTTCTAGGGTTCAAAAACAAGTTTAGGGTTAGGACCTTGGATTAGGTATGGAGAGATAAATCTCCAAGGCCGGTAAACAAACATGGGAGTTTGAGATAGGGAGAGAAAATACAATTGTTGTATAGGCATAGCCCTGAGCATCCTCTAACACCGTAGCTAAACACGAGGTTGCATGAGGAAGAGTACATGATATGACCCCTATGAAACTCGTCAAGCATAGTGGATTGAGCGTACTTGTTTTTTTTTCCTAAAGTGACACTAACTCATATGGTGTCATTCCTCTGTGAATTTTGGACTAATTTGAATTTTTCTTGAAGTGATATTGGCCCTCTTGGCGTTAGTACTTTGGAAGCTTCATACTTAGTTTGATATTTTCTAAAGTGACATTTTCCCTTTTGTATATAGTCCTTTGGAAGAGATTATGACTTAGTTATCCTGCCAATACGCTTTGTCCCGATTTTTTACTATACCCATCGGATGTTGAATGCGAGTTGGTATCCATAGTTTCTTTTCCTATGTATATCAAAGGTGACTGCGGGGGGTTTCTCGTGGTACCTGAGGCATACATAGTATCACACTTTTCAATATTGTTGGAGGCTTCCCTACGAAGAAAGGTTACTTGCATCGGATAAGTTTAGTTAGTGGAGTTCAAGGTTATTTCTTCTCACTCCTTCGTTCATCGATTTTGGGACTTGATCAACCCATATCGATATCTAAAAAGTCCCTTTCCAAATTTTCATTGCTTTGGACTCAGGGACTCATCCACCTAGGATGAAGTTTTGAAGAAGTTGTTTGTCTACGATGTTTCTCTTAGGATTTTTTAGTGGAGTGTTACTTTGTATATTTGGCCTTAGGTTGTGTCTATATCACCGCTTTTGGATCAATGATTCAGGGTGGTTGACCAACCACTCTGCTGGTCGGGAAGGACCTCTGGTATTTCTTTTGAAATAATGCAACTGCCTCCTAGAAGGTGTCGGTTTTTATACCACTAGTTCATTAGAGTTAGTGTGTGATAATTTTTGAAACATGAACAATCCCACAAGGGAAAGACCTGTGCATAATAAATTCATGGCCAAAGTTATTGAGGATACCAACCAAGGTACCCCTTTCAACGGGAGTTTTTCTTTTCCATTCTTTGGAAATGTTGGTGCCCCCTTGATGGCCACTCTGAACATTCCTAGGTTGATTGTTGGACTACTAGTTTGGTGATGGACCACTCTAAATGTCCCTAATGCTATTGATTCTTTTTAGATAAGAACCTTATGTCATGGGCATTGTATGGATGTGTATCCTTTACCTTCTACATCCATGAAGTCTACTCCTTCTCCTTCTACCTCTTCTAGTGAAAGTCTAGCTACTAGTCACCATAAGTATAAAAGGAATAAGAAGAGGAACAGTATGAAGAAGAAGTATCCAACCTCTATGAATCATGTTGGAGATGTGCCACCAACCTATTCTAGTCATGTTGGGGGAAAAGGTATAGTCCCTGCATGTCATATTGGTATCAAGTCTCCAACCATTGCTAATCACACTGGGGGGAAATTCTAGTCACTGCGAGTCATATTGGCATTAAGTCACTAACCTATGCAATTCATGTTGGAGACCAATCACCAACCTATGCAAGTCATGTTGGAGACCCGATAACAACCTTTGATAGCACAAGATAGCATATAAGTACAAAACCATAGTTCAAAAGAGATGTATTCAATGTTAGTCGTTGACATCATTTACCCTATCAAAAATTCATAATTTGAAAGACGAATGGTCATGTGACCTAAAAAACATGACTCAAAAAAACTAAGAATATGTGTTGACTTCGGGGGATTAAACAATATAACAATAACCGATCCATTCCCAATGTCATAGGGCATGAATGAAGTCATCGATCATGAATGTTACTCTATCACAGATGACTTCTCTAGTTACAACCAAGTACCAATTATAAAGGAGGGTTAGGGGAAAACAACATTCGTCTCTGAGTTCAAATCATTCCCATACAAAGTAATGTCATTTGGACTAAAAAGTGCTCTTGTAGTATTCTCTTGGATAGTGGTAAAAGCATTCCAAGAGTACATCTATAAAACAATGGTTGTCTACTTTGATGATTGGACAATTTATAGCCTATTGAAAGGCCTCATCTAGTGGCTTCGAATGATGTTAGAAATATGTCCACAGATTCATCTACCCTTAAATATTAAAAAATGAATCTTTTCCAAACTAGTAGGTATCCTTCTTGGGCACATTGTATGCAAATATGGCATCAAGTTCGACATGGAAAAAATCAAAGTTAGCTTCGACTTGAAGCCACCAGTCAATCAAAAACAAATAAAAAACTTCCTTGGGCATATTGGATACTATAGAAAATTCATTTTCCATTACTTCGATATAAACTTTCCAATCGATGAGCTTCTGAAAAAAGGAAGTCGAATTTCAATGGAGCCATGAATGTAATGAATCCTTTGAGATACTAAAGAAAAAATTGGTAGAAGCACCAATACTAAGATTTCCAGACTGGTCTCAAAAATTCCATGTCCATGTTGATGCATCCAATGTTGTTGTCGACTCAGTCCTAGCACAACCATATGATGACATGACTGATCACCCTAATGGATACGTCAGTCAGAAACTAAATAAAACAAAACAACATTATTCGATGACAGAAATGGAAGCATTGGCCATGATATTTTCCCTACAAAAAATTCAACACTATTTATTAGCAAACCCATTTACATTCTTCACCAATCACCAAGCGGTTAAATATTTAGTAAACAAGTCGTTCCATCAAGGAAAAATATGTTGATGGATACTAATGTTTTAGGAATTCAACTTCAAAGTAGTAATCTAACTGGGTAAAAATAATGTCGAACTAGATCACCTATCCAGACTTGAAAGAGGAGAAGACCCGAATGGGGTAAAAGATGGTTTACATGATGTGCGTCTATTTAGGGTCAAAGTTTCCCCCAAAGAACTTGAATAAATAACAAAATTTTTGGAAGAGGGGAAGGCTCATGATGACCTCCGCAAAAATAAAAGGAAGATCCTATCACTGAAATAAGTGCCATTCATTCTCAGGAATGGATACCTCTATAAGTTAGGAAATGATGATATTCTGAGAAGATGTGCCTTGGAACATGAGTGAGAATACATAGTCATTGAAGTGCATGATGGCCGTGTAGGAGGATTTTTTTCAAGCTGATATGAGAGCCTAGAAGATCCTTTAGGCAAGCCTATGGTGTCCAATTTTACATAAACAATGTTGAGAACATGTGAAGAAGTGTGGCAAATTCTAGAGGATGGGCTGACCTTTGTGGAAAAACAAGATGCCATTACATTCGGTAAATCCTATCTTACCATTTGAAATATGGGATATCAACTTTGTAGGTCCATTGTAGAAAATAGCCAAGAGGATAGGGTTGAAGTGTATTATCAAAACAATTGAATATCTAACCAAGTGGGAGAAAGTAGAACACTCGAAAATTGTACAAAAAATAAAACAACCAAATTCATATATGAAAATATAGTAACTTGATTTGGATGCCCTTTAACTTTAATCAAAGATCATGGAACACATTTTTTCAATGGCACAATTGAAATGTTACTTAAAATTTTTATGATCGACCACATGAAGATGAACTCCTATCATCCACAAGCTAATGGCACAGTTGAGTCCTTTAACAAAACTTTACACAAAGGATTAACAAAAATATGTGGACTCGATAGGGGCGATTGGGATGATAATGTCCCAACAATATTGTGGGAATACAATACTGCATATAAAATATCAACTGGTCAAATTCTTTTTAAACCGGTTTATGGTCAGGAAGCTATTATTCCATTACACTTCTGTGCAAATGCAAGATGGATAACATTCATCCTAGAATTTGACCATATTTTAAATATGAGACAACACTTATACCAAGTTAACCAAATGGAGGAAGAAAGTATTCTATCACAACATCATCAAAAGCTAAAAAGAATCGACAAAAATCTTGGCATGACTGACACATAAAGAAAAAATGCATTAACACAAGAGATTTGGTATTATTATATGATAGTCGGATAAAGGGAAAACCACAAAAATTAGAAACTTCTTGGTTGGGTTCTTATGTGGTTGAGGACATTCAATCATCAGGATCATTTCAATTATGGACATTGTGGGGGAACCCCTTTCAAAAATTAGTCAATGGGGCTTGACTAAAAATATCTATATAAAACACATAGTAGCCACAATATTTGTTGGTGAAAACCTTTTCAAGGGTACCAACAGAATCTAAATAGGGAGAAAACCCTTTAGGGTGGACTAGGTCGAGTAAAAAACAAGGAAAATAAAAGAAAATAAGAAAAACAAAAACAAAAAAAAAAGAAAGGAAAAACAAAGATTAAATAAAAGAAACAGAGATTAAGATAAGAAATAAAAACAATCGGTTATGGAAAGCAGGTACAAAATTGTTGAAAGGAAGAAATTTATATGATCGATTAGAACCATCAAAAAAATCTCTTTCAAGCCAAGAACAATTAACATGAAGAGAGAAAAAATTATCTGGCCATCACAACTTTTTTTTTGAGAAGAAAATAAAAAATCTAGAGGAAATTCAACACCAAAATAAGATCTCCGCCAACTACTAAATAAATGAGACAAAAAATCAAGTGAAAGAGAAACATCCAAGTTAGTTGAACATGAAATCACCATATCAAGCAAGTGTGAACATCATAGATCAAGCAAGAGAGTACACTATAAATCAAGCGAGTGTGGAAAGTACAAATCAAGCGAGCGTGATTATATTCAAACCAATAGACAAATTATGGCTTCAGAAAATAAAAAATCAACCAAGTCAACAAAGAAAATAAAGTTGACCTGGTAAGACAATTCGACCTATTTGATTGGCCAAAAGGACAAATTCAACCAGATCAACCAAACAAATGAAACAACAAATGTGCCAAGTCGGGAAAACTCCCCATGAAAAGAGAATCGAGTTAGTCAAAACAACTGACCATCGAGAGTACTTCAATGCAATTAATTCCCAACAAGACGAGATTGACCACCATTTTGTCATCGAAAAATTTGTCCCCTCACATGAACAAACATTTACACCCATCATAACTAGTGATGCATGAAAATCGATAACACCATTGGTTGAATTAAATTCTCCACTTCACCTCCTTCCTATAAATATAGAGGACGCATATGACTTCATTTCTTTACCATTCACTCCTAAGTATCAAAGCACTCATAGCACCGATTTCAAATCTCAACATTCAACCCCCAAACCTCAAAAGCTATACTTTCAATATGACCAATAGAAAACTGCAACCATGTTGAGGATGAGAGGTCAGGTCTAGGACTATTTTTTCGAGCCACAAACAAAGGATAAATTTTATAGAGCCATTGCAACAGATTTGGAAGTCCGCTTCAAAATCATTAGTGGTGTAGACATTGATGATATCAATTGGGCCAATCACTGGAAAAACTTCATTTCATGGGGTATGGAGGCTGGAGTATGGAAAGAATAAATGAAATTCATTGAGAAATCTGATATTCAACACATCTTGGGAGCCCCACAAGTTACAAAGTTCAGGGGTTGGAAGGAGGAAGAAGCAAATTTTTTGGTTTTTCAATACCATAATGGAAATATTTGGTTAGACTATCTAGTGGGAATAATGGGGGGAATGGTAGACTACATTGCAGGGTTACCACACGGAGGCACCATAGTTCCCAAAACCCTAAATTCAAATTATTAGATACATGGTAACAAAGTTAAGGGGGAAATGGACTTGGATTATCATCTCTCTATTATTCATGGCTTCAGGTTGAGAATCCAACGTTAAAATCGCGATGCTAGAACCCATTGGTCAGATTCTCCACTCCGGTGCAAAGTTTTACCAGGTAGAAAACCTTGTCGTGACAATAAAAAGAAACTGTCGAGAATTCCGGTAGAATGGGAAAGCCATCAAATTCCATTATTTTCTAATATGGATTTCCATGGGTCAAGTTATCCCAGTCAGGTAGCCAACATTCACAGTTAAGAAAATCCCAACTATGGATAATTACAAGGTTTTCTCCCCAAGAGAAGTTGGCTCGTCTGACTCTCTGCCAATCGACAAAATTTTTGGAAGATGGGTCACAAACTTAAAAAATTCATCTCACAGATGGATGGTCAAATGGAAAGTTCAATGGGAATTGTCACCACACACCCACATTGAACTCAATATTGAAAGCACTATGGTCTAGTGTGGAGTTCATGATGGGCCAACGTCAAAGGAACTAGAATATCAACCAACAAAGATTCATATCTTTGAAGAGCTTGATAAGCAGTTTGGATACCAAACAAAAATCCCACAATAGGTGTTACATGAAATCTCGACCTTAATAAAACCTCTTACAAATGTTGAATAAGAGGAGGAAAGAGAAGCAACATTGTATACCATTCTGTTTGTTTAAAAATTAG
>SNQJ01S0030432.1:221119-239877 GCA_010110895.2 Picea sitchensis | reverse complement strand
CAAGATATTGGGTTATGATTTTGAAATCATCTATAAAAAAGGGAAGCAAAATGTTGTGGCAGATGCACTCTCAAGAAAGGATGAAGATGTTGAGGCCTTTCTTTGTGCTATCTCGATCATACAACCCGATTGGATAATAGAAGCGATGGAGGAATAGAAGAATGATGAAAATGTGAGGACTCTCATTCAAAGGTTGCAGTAGGATTCCGGTGCATCAGATACATTTACATGGAAAAATGATTCACTATGGTACAAAGATCGCTTATATTTATGTAATAACTCCCAACTCAAACAAAAGGTACTATTGGAATTGCACACCTCTTTGGTAGGAGGGCACTCGGGATTTTTGAAAACCTACCATAGGGTCAAGAAGTATTTTTTTGGGGATGGCCTTAAAACTGATGTTCAAAGGTTTATAGCAGAATGTTTGGTTTTCCAACAAAATAAGGTGGAAACAATTAAGACCCTAGGTATTTTACAACCATTAGCCATCCCAAGTCAGCGTTGGGAGGAGGTTTCCATGGATTTCATCACAGGGTTACCAAAGTCTGAAGGAAAGAGTGTCATCATGGTGATTGTTGATAGACTGACCAAGTATGCACACTTTTGTGCTTTCTCTCATCCCTTCAAAGCCAGTACAGTTGCCACCGCATTCATAGAGATAGTTAAAAAACTACATGTAATGCCAAATATTATTGTAAGTAACAGAGATCCTATCTTCACTGGACATTTTTGGACAGAATAATTTTCTTGTTTGGGTACTCAATTGGCTCATAGCTCATCCTATCATCCTCAATCGAATGGACAACCCGAGATAGTGAACAAATATCTTGAAGGCTACCTTCATTGCTTTGTCTCTGATAAACAAGCACAATGGTTCAAATGGTTACCCTTGGCAGAATGGTGGTATAACACTTCCTTTCACACTGCAACAAAAATGACACCATTTATGGCACTCTACGGATACCACCCTCCTTCCATCACTTCTTCTCTAAAAGAAAAATCTAAGTTTCAAGCAGTGGAAGATCACATCAAGCATCAACAACAAGTTCTCCAAATCTTAAAGGACAACCTGACCATGGCACAGAATCGCATGAAACAACAAGCAGATCAAAATCGTAGTGAAAGAAGTTTTGAAGTAGGGGATTGGGTATTTTAAGACTACAACCATACAAACAGATGTCCCTCAATCAAGCCAAGAAGGATAATAAATTATCACCAAAGTACTATGGTCCTTATAAGGTGTTGCAAAAGATTGGTACTATGGCATACAAATTGGAGTTGCCTGCATCCTCACGAGTACACCTAGTTTTCCATGTTTCATGCTTAAAGAAGGTTATAGGTGATAAGATCCCAGTTCAAACTATATTTCCAAAACTTAACGAGGAATGAAAAATCATATTGGAGCCTGAAGCCATCACTAACACAAGAATTTGCCAGCTGAGGAATAGATCGATTTCAGAGTATCTCTTTAAGTGGAGGAAACTTCCTGCTGAAGATTCCACCTGGGAAGATGAGTCTTTTATACAGAAGCATCCAAGATTACTCAAGTGTTGTGGACAACACTTGTCTGAAAGGGAGGGGCATGTTAAGCCCTAAATAGTGATGCATTACCCCTTAATGGGGGAATACTACATCAGTAATGTTATTTTATGTATGTCGGCTTGGGTCCATTAGTTGTAATTGTACCTCCTAGTCTCCTATATATACCAAGGAGACCTTTTCATTTGGAATCATCTTGTACTTGGACATTTATGTGGTGTATAAGGAGGTTGCCCCCTCAAAGAGGCTTATTATCTGAAATTATCTCTTTTTCAAGGCGTTGAGTACTTATTCTGAGGTTTTTCTATGCTATATTGATATTTGGTTCTTAACAACAACACATATTTTTATGAAAAAAGGGGTTAATTACCCATTACAAAAATCACCAAAACCCTAACCCACTAACCCTAGGTGGATTATGTTTGTCCACTTTCTAACTCCCTAATTGTGGCTAGTCCAAAATCCAAACATTTTCCTTGTTGATCTGCATCTTTCTTCCTTTCTTTGACTTTCTCTCTTTTTCAAGGCGTTGAGTACTTATTCTGATGTTTTTCTATGTTATATTGATATTTGGTTCTTAACAACAATACATATTTATATGAAAAAATGGGTTAATTACCCATTACAAAAATGACCAAAACCCTAACCCACTAACCCTAGGTGGATTTTGTTTGTCCACTTTCTAACTCCCTAATTGCGGCTAGTCCGAAATCCAAACATTTTCCTTGTTGATCCGCATCTTTGTTCCTTTCTTTGACTTTCCTAGTTTTTTGACGCCGCTTTTACTTGTTTTTCAGTGTGCGCTCCTTTTTTGGTCCATTTCCTAACTTCCTCATTAATTACAACGCTTTTGCCCAAAATGGCCTTCTCAAACAGGCCCCCAACACTCACCTGTGGCTCGTCCCGAGCAACTTAGGTAGTGTATGCTTCATGTACTAACTTCTCAAGCATCTGAAACCTGCTTGAAATTTGTTCAACTTGAGATTTTACTTGCGCGTACTTTTCTTCTATAATCTCCATAGTCTGCGAATTAATGTGCTCCTTCAGCAGTTCCCCACCCTCCAAGCCAACTTGTTCAATCTGACCCTTTGTTGCATCAATATCAGTAAGAATTTGTTATGTGCCTTCTTATAGTGGTTCAAATTGATCCCGCCTTGACTTTTTATCTTCTTGTATAGTCTTCATCTCTGCCTGCAAATTCTTCATTTCTTGCACACTTTTCAACCTGTCTGGTATTGTCATTTCTTTATTCTTTTGCTTCAATTCTTGCATCACAATATTTATAGGGCTATGAAGAAGTGCAAATCTTTCATAGCCCATTGCACTTCTTCCTCTGTGACACAATATCTCAAATGTATCCATTCTTTCTTAGGATCCCTCTTAGCCTGGATCCACATGTTGTATATTGAGGCTTGAAAGTTAGTTATTCCTTGATTCTCCCTCACTAATTTTGGCGTTATTCTCCATGTGTTTTCCAGTTTCTCTTGCATCTCATCATACAACATGGAAAAAATGCTAGAATTAGCCTTCCTTTTCTTTGGATTTGAAGTGTGCCATAATGTTGTATATTTTGTTGTGCGACACTTCCCTAGCCTCTGGTAAAATCCATTATATTTTGGTTCTCCCCATCTAACCAATGATATCAATATAATTAGCCATGAATAACGAAATTCTAATCCTAGATCCTACGCATCCTTGCAATCCTCCAAAAACAAGTTTAGGAGATATGGGGCCCAACTAAGTAGATTCTCCTTTGCACACTGCGCAGATGCTGCTATTACTCCTGTTGGGGCTTCCTCTTTGTGACACTTTCTCAACAGTTTACAAGCAATCAATTTTGTCACAAAATTAGTTTCTAGTTCATTTATATATCTATTAACCATACCCCTGGATCCTTTTTAGTCCCATATTTGTTCTTTATCTCATCTGCCAGGGATTTTTCTTTAGTTTTTTCATCCATGTACTGCTATGGTTTTGCTCCATCTGTTGGTAATCCCATGATTTCTACAATTAATTCCACGTCTACGGATACATGCCTATCCATACATAAGATTCCTTCATGTACCAGTTCCAGTAGTTGTTTGACACATGCATTTACATCTTTTCCTCTCCCAAATTGAGGAATCTCAAAAAGGTTGATGATTCTTGTGCTATATAGCCCTGCAGTCCACTATTTTGGCTCTAGAATGGGATCTCCTGATGGACCCTCTCCTTTACTTTCCATGTACACTTGTTGCGTGGACTTAGGAAACTTCCCCCTATCTACAACATCATGGTCAACATACTTCATCTTATTCACACAAACTAACATGTCATCCAGTACTTTGACTCCTTCAGGTATTTGCGACAGTGATAGTGTTAGTTCCTTTTTCTTTCTCGGTGTTATTGGTGTGACATGTTTTTCCCTAGTCTTCTTCTTTCCTATTGGTGGCCCTGTCACTTCCATTGGATTCCCTTCATCACCTTCTTCAGTGTCTGAGTTTTTCTGGTTTGTAACGTCCTCAACCTACACTTGGTCCTCTGACTGTTGCATTGGTTCTACTACACAGTGTTGTACTTCATCTGACTCTGTCCATTCATCATCATACTCATTCAGTTGTACCTATGGTTTTTTTATGCCTAATACAATTTGTTGCATGGGTTTTTTCTCTGTGCTAGGGTTTTGTGTTTCACCCTGTGGATCGATATCCATTTGCTTTGTTGCTGGAATTTGTTGTTCCTACTCCTCTACAATAGTGGGACTAATCGACTCAATTATTGGGGAAGGAATGGTGTCAAAATCCACCACTCCTTCAGGATGAATTGAGCTTTTCCCATCGATTGTTGTGTCCTATGGAGACCTCGCGATAGTTCGTGTTTTCCTTGCATCCTGGCTGGGAGCTCCAATCTTTGATGGTATCATTTTTCTAAATATGGATGGGTTTCTCAGAATCATAACTGGATACCTTGGAATCACCTACTCACATTTAAATTTTAGACCTTGGCTCTTGGTTAAAGAAATTCACAATAAGTCTTCTCAGTTCACTTTTTATGCTTTTATAGGTCATGCCATAAATTCTCTAGCATACCTCTTTTTTCGATCATCGCTTTTTCCTTTTCTGACTGTTTTATGTATGGACGTGCTGCATTTTCTGTATGGTCCCATTTCTCTGGTGAGTAGTGTATTCCTGTTGTTTCATACCAATTTCTATCTGTTGTGCATTGTATTCTTTAGCTGCATATTTTACGCTTATCCATCTACTGCATCTTTTTGTATTTTTCCTATTTTTCCATTTTTTCTCTTTATTTTCTTATTTTCTTTTTATCTCCTACTGTATACACTATGTACAATGGTAATTGTCTGCGCTACATCTACTAAGGGTTACTGGGTCGACTTTCATTATACAGTTTCATTCGACTGTCATTAACCAATCCTTGAGTCTCTTTTCCTGCTAGATCATGCAACTGTACAACACCTCCATCTGTGATAGATCTTATCTCATATGGCCCTAGCCAATGCATCCTAAATTTCCCTGGGTGTTGTAAGTACTTGTTGTCATAGAGGAGAACCATATCTCCTTCCTTGAAGTTTTTCTTATTAATGTGTCTATCATGCCAAGCTTTGTCTTTGTCTTTTTGTACTTCCTGATAGAAACCAACCATAATCATGTCCTGATACAATCTTTCTTCAGTTGCACCTCTTTTTGTCATGTTTGTAATGGCTGCAATGCGCAAACTAGGTATCAAATATTATAAAGGGACTACTAGTTCTTGACCATACACCAATTTGAAAGGTGTCTGCCCTGTGAGTTTCTTGCATGTGGTTCTATAGGCCCATAATGTTGCTGGTATCTTCAAATCCAAATCATCTGTGTTTACATTGCAAATTTTAGTTAGGTCATTATCCAATATTTTATTAAATGCTTCCACTGTTCCATTAGCCTGATGATGGTATGGAGTGCTCTTCTGATGGTGTACTTCAAATTATTCAGTCATTGCTTGAATGGTATTATTGATAAAATGAGTTCCCTGATCACTCATCATAATTCTAGGGCATCCAAATCTTGTAATTACTTGTTCAAACATGAAGTGTGCTACAATTTCCGCACTGAAATATTTTACTATTGTTGCTTCAACCCATCTAGTTAAATATCATGTCGTTGTAATGATGTACCTTTCTCCTGATCTTCTCGCTGGTGGGTTGATTGGTCCTACAAAGTCAATTTCCCATTTGTCAAACACTTTGAGAGTTACTTGAGGTTTTAAGGTAATCTCATCCCTCCTAGATGGCTTTCCTACCCTTTGGCAGACATCAAAAGTCTGGAAATACTCCTTTGCGTCTTTAGAAATTGTTGGCCACCATAGTCTTGCACGTAATATCTTTTGCATAGTGTCTTTTCCTACATAATGTTCTCCAATTATTTCTTCACATGCTTCTGCTAAGATGATAGGACATTCAAGTTCCATGACACATCTCCTTAGAATTTTATCTGCACCTAGATTATACAAGTGTCCTGCAATAAGTTGGTAATATGCAAATCTAACCACCAAATTCTTCTTATGCGTAGTGTTGTATTCTGTTGGGGAAAATCTTGTACTAAAAAATTCAATGATATCAGGAAAGTATTCATCATCAATATGCATTGAAAAGAGTTGTGCATCAGGAAAATTGTCGTCCAAGCTTCTTGGTTCCTCTCCATTAGTTATCCTGGACAGATGACCTGGCCATGCATTAAGTCTTCCAAGTTTCATTGCTACTTCAAAATCAAACTCTTGTAATAACAAAATCCATGTACATATTCTCCCCCCCGAACACTGGCTTGTTGACCAGGTATCTAAGAGCAGAGTGATCTATGAAAATCTTAAAATGTTGGACTAATAAATAATGTTTGAACTTTTGTAATGCATATACCATAGCCAAACCTTCTCTCTATTGTATTATAATTTTGTTTTGACTTTGACAGTTTCCTACTTGCAAATGCTATTGGGTGATCTATATCACCTTCTCGTGGATGTGTTAATATTGCTCCAAGTGCTATTGAAGAGGCATCCACATGAACATGGAACTCTTTTTACCACTATGGAAACACCAGAATTGGTGCTGTCACCATTTTCTCTTTAAAGATGTCCAAACTTTGTTTGCACTCATCATTCCACTGAAACTTGATATCCTTCTTTAACATTTTTTCCATGGGCGCAATAATATATGCTTAGCTCTTTATGAACTTTCTATAGTATCTTATATGACTATGTGTAGCTCTTAATTTACACACTGACTTAGGTGGTGGTAAATTAGAAATGACAACAATCTTTGTAGGGTCAACCTACAGACCTTGTTTACAAACCACATGCTCTAGAAAAATTCCAAATGGTGCGTTGAATACACATTTCTTAATATTCAAAGAGATTCAACACTGTATACACCTGTTTATAATTAATATTAAAACTTCAATATGATATTTTAATAGGACAAATACCGTCCAATCCTCTAGATAAACCTCTAAACATTTATGTATAAAATATTTAAATGCAACTGCCACTACTTTTGAAAAGATAGCAGGGGATTTTTTCAATCCAAATGGAATCATTGTGTATTGATATGACCAACATTCTGTAGCAAATTTAGTCTTATGACATTCCTCCGGTGCTATTATGATTTGGTGATACCCTGAAAATCGATCAGTGAGTGACTATGCTTCTTGTCCTCCTACATTTTCCAATACCTAATCTTTAAATGGAGTAGGGAAGGGATCATGCAGACATGCATCATTCAAATTCCTCAATTCTGCACAGATCCTTATCCCCCCTTTCTCTTTGTCCTGAACTACCATTGGGATAATCCACTCATATTCTTCAACAGGTTCTATTATACCAACCTCTAACATTTTATCAATCTCTGCCTTAAATTTCTATTTATATATTGGATTCGGCCTATATGGTCTTAGTCTTATTAGTATGACATCTAGTCATAAATGAATCTTCATTTCTCCAAGTTCTCCTGCCACCCCTTTCATTTATGAAAACGTTGCTGGAAATAGATCAATATATTTGCACAATAATTTTGTTATTATTTCTACTGTCTAGTAACTTGTCCCAATAGTCACCAATACTTGAAATCTTTGGATTCTCTTCTATTCCAATATTTACCTTCTTTATATTCAATGATGCAACAAATTATTCTAACTGTAATTGTGGGCCTTCTACTTCTCTTTCCCCTTCCACTTCTGTTATCTGAATATTGTGTGGGTTTTCTTCTGCTAGGTCATCTTCTGCGACGTGGTAACAATGTAACAACTGTCTGACTGTATGTCGGTTCTGATTCTAATAAGATGTTACAATTTCTACTCTAGGTTTGTCAAAATGTTTTCTTTTATCAACTTCAGTGTTGCATCCATCACTGGATTCTCATGTTCAAATGCAAAGGTGATCACAAAGTTATGTTGCAAATCTTTCCAATTTCCAGTTCCTCTGTGTAGTTCCATTTATGTATACCAATTTCTTAGTATGCCTTCCAATGTATGGATAAAGTGATGTGGCCATTCTTCGAGTCATACTAATATCCATTGGGTTATGCATTTGTCTACATGTTCTCTAAGTTGTCCTCTTCCATCATATTTCTCCATGTGTTTATTCTCTTGTTCTACACCAAATCTGATGCGCAGTAATCTTTTGCATTGATACCAATCATGGATATTTTCTTTGTGAGTACCCCACCAACATGTAGGTGTTTCTTTCAAGGAAATATCTAAAACCAATAACCTTTGACTTTCCAAGAATTCTAACTCAAACTTTGTTAAGAATTCTTCCAAACCATTTTTACCATAAAAACTTGGAGGTTCTCTTACCTCTGTGCGAACACATCTTAGTGCATGCATCATTCTTACACATCTTCTAGTAGATATCTCATGTAAGTGTTGTTTCCAATTCTCCAGTCCTGTGTCAAAATATGAATCACAAGAACTGATGCTTCTCCAGCTAAGCATTCCATATTATATCGGATTAATGTAATCTTCCTTGTGTACAATATTTCTATATAACTGATTTATCTCTTTTGTGATGAAGTTCTGTGTCATTGGTTCAACATATCTTCCACCTTCTTAAGGATCTAATGGTACTATGACTCTATATTCTCTTGATTCAAAAATCAATTTCCTGGTCTTCAAGTTGATGATAGCTTGATTGTCAAATGACCAATCCAATCCCAACAATGTTGGATAAGGTGTAGTATTATCCACTATATCAATTCCCTCAAATATTTCCATGGTGTGCACACCATCTAAATCCACTAGTATGCCTTTCAATCGACCAATTGGTATTACTCTATGTTGGTTTGCTAGTTTCAACTGAATAGGTGAATATCCTAGTGTATGTTCCCCCATACATTCCCATGTTTTCTTAGGAAGAACATTTACCTCATATCCCAAATCTAATATGATGTCACCCATGTTAAAGTCTCCAATATTTGCATGCAGTGTTGTTTCCAATTCTCCAGTCCTGTGTGAAAATATGAAGCACAAGAACTGATGCTTCTCCAGCTAAGCATTCCATATTATATCAGATTAATGTAATCTTCTTTATGTGCGATATTTCTATATAACTGATTTATCTCTTCTGTGTCATTGGTTCAACATATCTTCCACCTTCTTAAGGATCTGATGGTACTATGACTCTATATTCTCCTAATTCAAAAATCAATTTCCTGGTCTTCAAGTTGATGATAGCTTGATTGTCAAATGACCAATCCAATCCCAACAATGTTGGATAAGGTGTAGTATTATCCACTATATCAATTCCCTCAAATATTTCCATGGTGCGCACACCATCTAAATCCACTGGTATGCCTTTCAATCGACCAATTGGTATTACTCTATGTTGGTTTGCTAGTTTCAACTGAATAGGTGAATATCCCAGTGTAGGTTCCCCCATACATTCCCATGTTTTTTTAGGATGAAAATTTACCTCATATCCCAAATCTAATATGATGTCACCCATGTTAAAGTCTCCAATATTTGCATGCAGTCTGAACTTTTTATTTTTTCTTGTCTTCCTATGGAGATGATTTATTGCCTTTTGTTCTAGTTTCATCACTTCTTCAGGATTGCATTTTTCTAACAAACTTTGTAATGCTTTCATAAATGTTTGATCATGTTGATATTATGCTAGTTGTGGGAGGTATTAACCTCCATATGTAACCTTTGACTAGAATAGAATATTATGGAAGCAAGAGAAACCCTAAACAGATGTGTGAAAACCCTAGAAGACATGTCGGCTCAACATAATATATAATATTAAGATATTATCCTCCAGGAAGAGAAGTCGGCCCAAACATGTGATAGAACCACTATAAATACAGGACGTCTTGGCTCATTTCTTCACTCACTCACACACTCTCAGTCACGTCGAAACAATGTGCAAGTTTGGAGGAGGAACAACAACAACTGCAGTTGCACAGTTTTCTCTTGTTTAGTCTTTCTGGTACTTTTTCTTGTGCACTACCATGGGATAAGGTGCACTCTCTTGGTTATCCGTTGGTTATGGTGTGGCTTCCTAGAGTCATTCCTTTTGTCAAAGGTTAAGGTGCTCAAGGTTGGCTTTATGCCTATGGTTGGGTGACAATGGTGTAGCATTATCTATGGTTAAACGAGCACATCAAAATTATTCTAATAGGTTATGGGACCACACCACCTTCAGGACTGTCTAACCACTGGAAGGTAGCGTGGAAATTCTTTGTTAGGCTCATTGTGGCACTAGTTGCAGCTGTAAATAGGGTTTCTGATTTTGCAGCTACAACAAACCCTAATCCAACTCTTTAGGCACCTTAAGTGAAGCCTAGACCTAATTTCTGGATATTCTAGTGCACCCTAGCCTAGCGCACCCTCTAGTGCCCTCAATCGAAAAAAAATGCCAAGTTTTAGTTTTTTTGTCAAAGTCAAAGTTTGACTGGTCAAATTCAAATTCATAGGTTGAATTTTGGTCAAAATTGATTTTTGTGGTCAAAGTTAAAATTTTTGGGTTTCTAGCTTGTTCTAATCATTGAAACTTTTTTTTTGTCTAACTCTTATTGTCAAGATCCTATCTAGTTTCAGATTAGAAGAAAAGTTGAACGATGAACGATGCACTTGTATATTCTTTTCAAGTTATATGATCCAACAAAGCATGTGTGTTTGCAGGGGATGTACAAGAGACCTTATCCAAGCAGTGAATTTAGTACATTCATAGGAACAAACACACCCTCCCTAGAAGTGAAGGCTCCATGTTTGATTACTTAAAAATTGATATGACTCTAACTATTATGGAATTATTATGATCTTATACTACATCTTGATATATTGAAGTTATGATCATTATACTAACCCCTTAATACTATAGATGCATTTTTTGATCTCCTCTTTATGAGATATTCTTGTTATTATGTAAATTCTTATTGTTTATGAGATGAAGTTGATCTCCTTTAGGAGATGTTCTTGGTTACTAGCCTAGACTCCAGGTAGGATATCTTCCATGGAGGATACCATGTATATTCTCTTGTTCTTGTTTCTTGTTTCTTGTTCCGGGAAGGTTACAAGAGATGAATATGAGAGGGAGTTAGACTCAGAGGCAGTCAGCGATCAAGAAGAAGCCAACATAGTTTCGTGACACTTTGCAGAATGCTAAGGGGCATGCAGTAGACATAAGTGTGGTCCGAGGATTCTCTCAGATAGTGGGAGTTGATTTTAGATTTTGAGATGAACAATCTTGACTAAATATATTGGGATTGGAAGAGTGGATGACTCCAAATGAGATATTCAGTGAGGATACTGAAGAGGTTTGGCATTATGGATAGGAAGTCCATGGACACACCTATGACGACACATCTGGGGAAGTTGTGTGACGAGATAGACATTTTCATTGCATAGAGAACCTTGTGCCAGTATATGGTTGAGCCATATTTGTATTATTGGGTTACATCACAGCATGCAGGTACCTATGTTGTGGAATAGATAGATATGATTGATCTTCGATGATGAAGTATGGCTATCATGATATATAGTTTTTGGATTGGGAGTGCAGAAGACAGATCTAGTACCTAGGGTGCTACTTCAGCTTGGGACCAAGCAGGATTTCTAGACAAGCAGGGAAGTAGATATGAAGCAGGGTGGATTTTCAAAGGATATTGCAGTAGTTCATCAGAGACATGGTGCAGGAAAGAGCAGTGAGGCTGCATCACTTATCCATAGATGAGAAGATAGTTGACATTTTCACTAATCCTCTGTCTGGGACAAGCTTGGAAGGAATGAAAATGTTTCCTTGGGGGAGTATTGATGATTGTAGCATCGTTTCCATATTCCAATATTGATCAGATGGACTTGATCATGTGTGAATAGGCCTAGATGTAATCTTCGACAGAATGAAGATTCAAGTTGTTGCTAGATCTCCTATGTGTGAATTGCATCGAGCCTTGAAACTCTCAAGAGTAGATTTGTATTTAACTCACGAGTAGGTGAGTAGCCCAGATAAGCATCGAGCCGACTCTATCTCCACAAGAACTGGGTTGCATACCAGGGGAGGTGGGAACATCTACATCCAGAGTATATGTACTCCGACATAGTCTTCAACGGACTAAAGACTCGAGGTGCTTGAGGTGAAATTCCACATGTCCAATAACATTGAGCTGAATGCATTCACAAAGTGATCCTATGCGAGGATCACCATGAGGTGTTTGTGGATCTGATGTGTTCATAATTCTTGTCATGGGAATAAAATGACCTGAGGTGCTAGACACATGTGTTCGATAGCATCGAGCTAAATGCATTCATGGAGTGATCCTATGAGAGGATCAACTATGAGGTGAATGTGGCTCCAATGTGGTCATGATTCTTGTCATGGGACAAGAATGACTCGAGGTGCTAAACACATGGCGGTGGATATGGATCATCAATATAGCTAAATGAGGCTCATGGATATTGTGATATTGTCTATGACATAAGAATACCAAGAACAACTACAATGATATATATTTGATGATTTCTACCAGATGATGTTGATAGTAATGATGATACTTATGAGGATACTCATGACATGGGTGTAGGCATGGGTGAGCACGTCATACGGGTGTATCCCATGACGATGATGGTGACACATACTACGAGGTATAGATTTAGTGTTCTCTAGTGGGTTGTGGCCCCTAGACAATATTGACAGGTCCACATGGGTGCAGCCATGTGTGATATGATGATGCTACCTATAGAATGGACTATAAGACTATGTGAGTCTTTCCCATACCATGTGAATATGGATGGATATGTTTGATACCATTAATACCTCCATAGCTAAGAGGGAGTGTTGATGTTATGATAGCTGCAGGAGGTATTAACCCCCATATGTAACCTTTGACTAGAATAGAATATTCTCGAAGCAAGAGAAACCCTAAACAGATGTGTGAAAACCCTATAAGACATGTCAACTCAGCATAATATATAATATTAAGATATTATCCTCCAGGAAGACAATTTGGACTAGACAGGTGACATAACCACTATAAATAGAGGACATACTGGCTCATTTGTTCATTCAATCACACACTCTCATTCATCTAGAAACAATGCACAAGTTTGGAGGAGGAGCAACAAGAACTGCAGTTGCACAATTTTCTCTTGTTTAGTCTTTCTGGTATTTTTTATTGTGCACTACCCTGGGAGAAGGTGCCCTCTCTTGGTTATATGTTGGTTATGGTGTGGCTTCCTGAAATCATTATTTATGTCAAAGGTTAAGGTGCTCGGGGGTGGATTTAATGTCAAAGGTTAAGGTGCTCGGGGGTGGATTTATGCCTATGGTTGGGTGACAATGGTGTAGCATTGTGTATGGTTAAACGAGCACATCAACATTATTCTAACAAATCATTCAATAAATTCAAGAAAGATACCATAGGGTTTCTTAGATTACTTACCTTTTCTGAAGATCGACCCCTTCTAGTATGATCATATGGATGAGGCATATCATATACTGGCACATCATATCCCGAATGTACATTTGAAGTATAAGCAATATTCTCCTGCAAAATTTCTTGTCCGACGTGCTTGAATGTCTCTTTTTCCTTGTGCGCATCAAAATGTTGTTGAGGTGTTTTATTTTTTCTATCCCACTGGTGTTGGTTCTAATTATGATTTGTTTCATCTTCTCTTGTTTTGGATCCACCTCGAATAACTATATTAATTTTTTTTCCTTCATCTTCTCTATTTTTCGTGGAAATCCATTGAACATTTTGGTTATTCTGATTCCTTTTGTCCTGTATTTTTGTAAGAAGTATAGGACAGTCTTCTGTAGTATCATATGTTGTGCGACAATACATTCAAATTGTTGGTGGTTGCGGACAATTCCTTGGATAATGTCCAGGTTGGTGGAAATTGTCCCAGGTTATTGGTCCTCTGCCTCTTCCAAATCCTCCTCTTCCACACCCTCCTCTTCCAAACCCTCCTTTGTTTCCTTGATTGTCTATGCGCGGTGTATTATACTATGGTACTTGATTATATTGAGGTGGAATTGTAAACTATTGTGCATTATTATACTATTGCACAGGTGGACCTTTCATTAGTTCAACCTGCATCCTATAAACATCTCAGGTCCTTTCCTTCATAAGTTACATGGTTCAACAATTCTTATCCTCATGTCCTACATACTTGCAGAAGTTGCAGAATGTACTTTTAGGCATTGTTTGGTATTTTTGCATTAGTAGACAATGATAGGGATCATGTCCAGGTGTCTTACAGAGTTCACACCATAATCCTCCTATGGGTAAGGGATTCGACAGTCCTACTCCCAAATACCGCGCAAATGTTGGGCACTCATTTTTGTGGTGTCCTTTTGTTCTGCATAAGGTACACCAAACAACTTCCCTTTTCTCTTTTCCTTTGTTATGATTCAACTTAAATGTCATATTATTGAGATCCTCTCTCAGTTATTATATAGTTGGATCTGTATGTTTATACCGATTCTCTTCCAATTATAAGGCTACTTGCAAAGCCTCAACTTGATTCTACAACTTTTGTTGCCTCAATGGATACTTAAAATGTGGCAATAATGAGTTTATGAATAGTTTCTTATGTTGCATGTCTGTTATGTGATATTTCAATTTACCTTTTAATCGCTTGAACTTCTGATCGATTTCCCAAATCGACTCTCATGGCTTCTGTTTGATTTATATCATCTCATTCATATATTGATCTTCTAAACTTGGTCGCTAGAACTCATTGATTAGTTCCTTCTTCACATCTGCGACAGTTTTCGATGTTCCTTGTGGACTGTTCACTGCTAGACTCATAAACCAATCCAGTGCATAGTTTCTAAATGTAATTGCAAGTTGAGCCACTTTTGTGTCTTCATCCGTGACATGTTTAGCTTCCCAAATATTTTTGCAAATAAATAGATGTTTCTATGGGTCCTCCAAACCTTCTCCATGAAATTCCTGTAACCGAATGGTTGGATTTTCTCCGGCCATTGAAAAATTTGTGGTACTTCCTCCACATGGTGTAGATAATTGACTACTTCTACCTGAACTCGTACTTCCACTTGAATTTTCACTAGTCCCTTAACCTATTGGACTCCTTTTGCCAGTAATTGTTGGTTGTCTAAAATATTATTTCCTTTCTGATGTCTTAGTCGCACATGGGGTCACGGGTTCCACACTAATTCATATATGGAATGGAGTTCCTTCTTCTGCGTTGGACCCCTAACCTCTGATTTTTCTTTCATATGCGGTGCACAAGATTTCCCTAATCTACTATTTAACACAAATATCCTCTACCTCTTCTTCATCACATTCCAATCCTTCCCTCTCGACTATTTCTCTCTTTGTCCTATTTATCTTATATTGGTAGGGTCTTCCACTGCGTGTTGTTCCCACTTTGTCCATTATTTCCTTGATCTATTCTTCATCCATCATAATTGGACCCATTACTTTTTTCTGCGTAACTCTGTCCAGATCCCTCTCCATATCTTAGATCGTCCTTAGTGTTTCCCCTAGTCTCCCCATGGACGCATAGTTATTTTGATGTTGGACTCCATTTCCATCACACCTTTATCATGCAACAAAATCTTGATTGACATGTAGAATGATCTAATATACCTTCCTCTTGAACCCTTCAAAAAATCATGCTCTGCAACAGTGTATGATTTTGCAGTATCGACTGCAAACTCATTTACAATGAATCCTGCAATAACACTGTCTCGCCAGAAATCAACGGTGTGCATGAATTTGTTATTGACTTTTTGTAACTGCGCAATATTCTCAGTAATTCATTCTACTGGTCTTATCCAATTAGTTGGATGAGTGTCCTTCAATATCAGTATCTACTACTACAATAAATGTGGAAACCTCCTTAAGAACCAAACCAAACCTCCATAAGAACCAAACGAAACCTCCTTAAGAACTAAAAAATCGTTTTCTTTTGATCTAAAAATGAATTTGAGCCATTCTTTGGCTAAAAGATGTGCCTTTAGAGTATGCCCTAGGCCAATGCCCCAATGCCTTTCCATCCACGACAATAAACAATCCATACCCACTCTTCTACCAAGGAATTTTCCTACTAGAGTGTGACCAAACAGATCGAGAACTTGGTTCAACACAATTTCCTCCCCTACCCCTAAAGCAACCTCCCCTCTGTGACTTTTGATTACCTTACTTTTTTTCTTCCTTCTAGGTCCTTCCTCCTTGCACTAGCCTCCCTACAAGTGCTCAATACTAACCCTAGACACAACAAAACCAAAACCATCAATGTCGATTGGGGTGTCAAACTGGGATGTTACCAGATTGTCTACCAAATCTACAAAGCATACTTTTGGGGTGGTCAAGGTTGCATTGAAAAGACTTCTTCTTGAATTAATCACATGCAATAAACCAAGATTTGAACATGGAGGTACACCCACAGACGTGGAAAGAGTTGGAGAGTCCTCATAACTATCCCTAGTTTGACCAAATACCACAGAGGTACCAACAACGTTGCCCTCTTCCATGCCACAGATCCGAAACTCTAAAAGATAACTTTTGGCACCTTTGCTTAGGTCAGACGAGGATGCTTGATCAACACCTAATTATCGTGACAACCTCTTCACAAGAAATACAACACTTGGTGGGGAACATAATATTTGGTCTTCAGATAGTTGATCATCTGAATAATCGACAAGCTATACCTCATCATCCATCTTATTTGGCAACAAACCCTCATGATTCCTGGTAATATAATCTAAGATGGAAAAAGACCAACACATTCGACTGTAGTTCCGAAGTTTCAGTTCAATCTACATATGGACACGAGTTTACCTAAAAAGAAAACCTAAACCAAAAGATCAAAATCCTCAATAACGTCTTAAATATTATATTTATGAATATCTTCTAAACGATTCAATGATAAAAAACCTTACTCGATGATTTCTCTATAAAATTAACAAACATGTTGGTTATTCACCACCTATATTGTAAAGCATTTTATCTCTATAAAAATATAATAATAATAAATACAAAATAACTGGTTTTTAACATTATGATAATTAAATCATTCATTTATTTTTATTTTTTTAATATATAACATAAAAATGAGATTTTCCTTCCCCACCTTATCAACAACAAACACCTTAATAATTTAAATATATAACTTGACTTTATGACAAAGTCATATCATAAACATTCACAAAAACTTCTCAATTGAGTCATATGTATTAGTTGAATTTTTTATTTCTTAAAATAACAACAATCTAATTTTAAGGTTACTACCAAGGGATAAGGGACCTCCTTCACGCAACAACTATTCGAATAATGAAGTCCACCAAACAATACACACCTTACCTCTTTAAATTTGAACGTATGACTTGAAAAGTGTCGCTTTGAAGATTTTCATGTAATTAAAAAAAATGCAAACTTTAAAAGATTGAAAATAGATCCTAGAGCGGAAAATTCGCATTAAAATGGGTTACATATTATTTTAAATCTCCTTCAACTTCCGTGTATTTTTTTTTTATTATAATAAAATTATAAATATAATTTTGGTTCTGTAGGCAATGTACATGAGAGAAACAACCGTTGGATAGAAAGAACTAAATTCAGTCCTTTCTTCACCCATCTTCAAAGTTAAAGTTAGACCTGTAGATTTGATTAGTTTCATTGATTTACATTTCTTCCTCACCAGTGAGAGAACGCCTCAAGACCGAGCAAAGAATAGAGAAAGCATAGGTTTGTACTCTGCCATGAATATTATTACAAACTACAATGTAGTTTGTTGTGTCTAATGGAGTTCAGCTGCAACGCTGTAGTTGAATTTGGAATTTTGGGCTTGAATGGGTGTGATTCGGAGGTGATGTAATTAAAAGCTTAGCATTAAACAAACATCTGATTTTCCTTTTGTAACGTATGGTGTAGTCAGTCTGCTGCGGGAAGACATGTTTTGAGGGAAACTCTGGAAGCCCACGATAAGGGTGTTGTTGTTATATTTACAATCTGCTGAAGCGTGAAAGAGCCGAATTCTGGACTGACAAATTCTAGCAACCCCAAAGCCAACATGTTTTCCAGGGTAATTTGCTTGTAAAATTTATCTGGATCTGTTGTCTTCTCTGTGATATATGAAACAGAGACATGCTTATGTTTATGATTTTATTTTGAGTACTTATGAGTGCAGGAACAACCCCTCTTGGTCAAGAACAGGCACATTGTTTCGAAGCCAGCTGCAGCAGCAAAGGGTAAATGTGTATCTTGAAAACTTACAATATTTTTAAGTGGTAGATTAGATTTCGCTAGGTTTCGTGGGGTGTGTTGACTGAGTAGTATTCGTGCAAAATGGCAGGTCCTGCAATGGCAGCACCCAACCTTAAGGCACTGCAAGCCAACAACAACAATAGGAGGCCCTTAGGAAACATTAGCAATCTGGTGGGAGGTCTGAACGCCCAATGCAACATCAAAAAAGATGGTGTCAGGAAGTAAGTTGTTTGATGTTATCAACTTATTTATTATTTATGAGGTCATATATAGTAAATCAATCCCTTGTAACAATAGGAGGGCCTTTGGAGACATTGGCAATCTGGTGGAAGATCTGAACGCTGAATGCAATATCAGCAAAGATGGTGTCAGGAAGTATGTTGTTTGATGTTTTTAAGTTCTTTCTTAGGTCATATATAGTAAAGCAATCCCTTGTCTCTTTGCGGTTGGCTTTCTGTTTTTGGGATTCTGTTGTTCTATTTGGTGGTCTCTGCCATGAATGTCCTATCCTAAACTT
>SNQJ01S0030432.1:201310-221109 GCA_010110895.2 Picea sitchensis | reverse complement strand
TTCAGTATATTATTATTAATTCTGGCCGACTTCTTCTCTTGGAGGCTAATAGTCTAATATAAATTATATTCTTGAGCCGACAAGGCTTCTAGGGTTATTAGCCAATTCATTAGGGTTTCTCTTGCTTCCCGGAGTCTTCTATTCTTGTCAGGTTCACATGTAGAGGTAAATACCTCTTGCAGCTACCATAATATTAACAAGAAGGGCCAAAAATTTGGAGATACAACAAAATAAATATTGTCTAACATAACCACCTCAAAATCAAGGTTTAAAAGTGATACTTGACCAACATGCCACCAAAAAGGGAAATCCTACACCAAATAAGCCTCCAGACAGTCCTACCTGGACTCTTGATGAAGGTGAATAAATGCATAGGGACAAATGAATTACAAAAGAAGACAATGACAAAAGATGAACTACAAGGGATGATGGATTCAACTGAAGCTAAATTGGAGGCAATAATGGATACTAAGATGGATGGTTTAAATAGGGAGATCATGGAAGGATTGAAAAATTTCCTAATAGAGAGGACACCTGAAAGTGAAAATGTATCCCAGGATATTCATGATGACACAAGGAAGATGAATCAAGAATGGAGAAACTCCAACTTTGGGTTGAAGACCAACCACGTTCCTAAGATCGATATGAGGAAGTTTGATGGAAAGGACCCAATCACATGGATACTTCAGATGGAGCAATTATTTGATCTACATAATGTGCAACATACACAAAAGGTACAAATTGCTTCTTTATATTTACAACCCAATCAATTTGTATGGTATCCATGGATTTGTTCTCGCAAATCACTCGTCACTTGGACAATTTTCATAGAAGAAATGATAGCACACTATGAGGATACAAGGAGCAATACCTTCTTTATCCAATTGATCAATCTCAAGCAAAAGGGTTCGGTTACAAAGCACATTGAGAAATTCCAAAGATTGAATATAAAGATAATAGATATTCCAGATGAGCACTTGATTTATGTATTCATAAGAACTTTAAAGGATAACATTCAACATGAGGTTCGCCTTTGGGAACCCAAATCATTGGAGAATGCATTTAGGGTGGCAAGAAATGTTGAAAGTAAAAATGTGGCTATGGCTACTAGAAGGACCAATCCTAACATCTGTTGAGAGAATAATGCTCCTTCTTCTAAAACACCTCAACCTAGAAGGTTGACACCTCAACAAATGGAGGAAAAGAAAGCAAAGGGTTTATGCTTTAATTGTAACAACAAGTACAATAAGGGACATAAGTGTGGTGAGAAGAAATTATTCTACATAGATTGTGAAGAGGAAGAAGAACAAGAACACAAACAAGAACCATCTCAAGATGAAAATGTAGAAGCGATTTCTTCTGAATAGTTGACTCCCACGATATCGTGTAATGCATTGGTTGGAATTAACACTCTTCAAACCCTCAAGATCAAAGGATTTATCAAAAATAAAAGGGTAATAGTACTAATTGATTATGGTAGTACTCATAATTTCATTCACTATAAATTAGCCAAAGCTCTCAATTGCTTTGTATATCCAGCGCCAGAGTTTCAAGTAATGATTGCAGATGGAGGAACTATCAATTGCTTAGGAAAATGCAATAAGATCAATCTTACTATGGGGGAATATGTAATGAATCGTCCAATGATTTCTATACCCATGGGTGGTACTGATGTCCTACTAGGAATCCAATGGTTACAATCATTAGGAACACTGGCTTTTAATTTTCAAGAACTTTTCATGAAATTTTCATTGGAAGGAAAAGAAATTGAGTTAAGAGGTATCACAGGGAAAACCAGTAAGGTGATAAGCTCTAATGACATGAAAAAATTATTGAAAAAGGGGCATCAAGGTGTTATTGCACAACTATTCTCACTAGATGTTCAAACATCTAATCCATCTATTCCCCTAGATCTCCAAGGGACCAGTGATAAGCATTCCAAAGTATTTGAATATATTCCCAAAGATCTTCCACCCACTCGAAATCATGATCATGATATTCACCTAATTTTTTAGAGTGTTCCTCCTAACATCAGGCCGTACAGATACCCTTATGCCCAGAAGAGTGAAATTGAACGTATGGTTGAAGAAATGTTATAGGTTGGCATTATTAGACCTAGCCAAAGTTCTTACTCTGCATCGGTGGTAATGATATTTAAGAAAGATGGCTCATGGAATATGTGTCCAGATTATAGAGAGCTCAACAAGATCACTATTAAAGATAAGTTTCCCATTCATGCCATTTATGAATTGTTATATGAATTACATGGAACAATCTATTTCACAAAGTTGGATCTCCGTTCAGGGTATCATCAGATTAGAATGAAGGAAGAAGATATCCCAAAAACAACATTCTGAACTCATGAAGGGCATTATGAATTTTTGGTCATGCCTTCTGGCCTTACAAATGCACCTTCCACATTCCAAGGGTTCATGAATTTCGCTTTCAAGCCCTTCCTTCGAAAATTTGTGTTAGTATTTTTTGATGATATACTAATCTATAGCAAGTCTTGGGAGGATCATGTGTGACATGTTGACAAGGTGCTACAACTACTAAAGGAGCAACAACTATATGATAAACCATCCAAATGTTTCTTTGGGGTGAAGGAGGTAGAGTATTTGGGTCATATTGTATCTCATGAAGGTGTCAAGGTAGACCTTAACAATATTAAGGCCATGATGGACTGGACGATTCCCAAAACATTGAAGAATCTTAGAGGATTTTTGGGTTTTAGAGGTTACTACTGCAAGTTTGTTTGGAACTATGGGAGAATAGCAACACCTTTAATGACACTAACTAAGAAGGATGCATTTTCATGGACTCCAGAGGTAACTAAAGATTTTGAACAACTTAAAGAGGTGATGTGTAAATCTCATGTCTTGACCACACCAGACTTCACAAAAACCTTTATTGTGGAATGTGATGCCTCGGGAAATGGCATTGGTGTTGTCCTAATGCAAGAAGGAAAGCCCCTGGGTTTTGAAAGTCGACCACTCAAGGTAAAGGACTTACAAAAACCCATTTATGAGAAGGAAATGATGGCAATACTACATGCATTGAAGAAATGGCACCCTTACCTAATAGGTAGGCACTTCAAGGTAAAAAAAGATCATGATAGTCTTAAATACTTCTTGGAACAAAGACTATCTTCAGAAGAACAACAAAAATGGGTGACCAAGATATTGGGTTATGATTTTGAAATCATATATAAAAAAGGGAAGCAAAATGTTGTGGCAGATGCACTCTCAATAAATGATGAAGATGTTGAGGCCTTTCTTTGTGCTATCTCGATCATCCAACCCGATTGGATAATAGAAGTGAGGGAGGAATGGAAGAATGACGAAAATGTGAGGACTCTCATTCAAAGGTTGCAGTAGGATTCCAGTGCATCAAATACATTTACATGGAAAAATGATTCACTATGGTACAAAGACCGGTTATATTTATGTAATAACTCCCAACTCAAACAAAAGGTACTATTGGAATTGTACACCTCTCTGGTAGGAGGGCACTCAGGGCTTTTGAAAACCTACCATAGGGTCAAGAAGGATTTTTTTTGGGATGGCCTTAAAACTGATGTTCAAAGGTTTATAGCAGAATTTTTGGTTTTACAACAAAATAAGGTGGAAACAATTAATACCCCAGGTATTTTACAACCATTATCCATCCCAAGTCAACGTTGGGAGGGGGTTTCCATGTATTTCATCACAGGGTTACCGAATTCTGAAGGAAAGAGTGTCATCATGGTGATTGTTGATAGACTGACAAAGTACACACACTTTTGTGCACTCTCTCATCCCTTTAAAGATTGTGCAGTTGCCACCACATTCATAGAGACAGTTCAAAAACTACATGTAATCCCAAATATCATTGTAGGTGACTGAGATCCTATCTTCACTGGACATTTTTGGACATAATTACTTTCTTGTTTGGGTACTCAATTGGCTCATAGCTCATCCTATCATCCTCAATCTGATAGACAAACCAATATAGTGAACAAATGTATGGAAGGATACCTTCATTGCTTTGTCTCTGATAAACAAGCACAATGGTTCAAATGGTTACCCTTGGCAGAATGGTGGTATAACACTTCCTTTTACACTGCAACAAAAATGACACCATTTATGACACTCTATGGATACCACCCTCCTTCCATCACTTCTTCTCTAAAAAAAAATCTAAGGTTCAAGAAGTGGAAGATCACATCGAGCATCAACAACAATTTCTCCAAATCTTAAAGGACAACCTGACCATGGCACAAAATCGCATGAAACAACAAGAAGATCAACATCGTAGTGAAAGAAGTTTTGAAGTAGGGGATTAGGTGTTTTAAGACTACAACCATACAAACATATGTCCTCAAGCAAGCCAAGAAGGATAATAAATTATCACTAAAGTACTATGGTCCTTATTCCCTCAAGCAAGCCCAGAAGGATAATAAATTATCACCAAAGTACTATGGTCCTTATAAGGTGTTGCAAAATATTGGTACTATGGCATACAAATTGGAGTTGCCTGCATCCTCACGAGTACACCCAGTTTTCCATGTTTCATGATTAAAGAAGGTTATAGGTGACAAGATACCATTTCAAACTATATTTCTAGAACTTAACAATGAAGGAAAAATCATATTGGAGCCTGAAGACATCACTGACACAAGAATTCTCCAGCTGAGGAATAGATCCATTTCAAAGTATCTCATTAAGTGGAGGAAACTTCATGTTGAAGATTCCACTTGGGAAGATGAGACTTTTATATAGAAACATCCAAAATTACTCAAGTGTTGCAGAACACACTTGTCTTAAGGGGAGGGGCATGTTAAGACCCAAATAGTGGTGCATTACCCCTTAATGGGGGAATATTACATTAGTAATGTTATTTTATTTATGTCGGCCTGGTTCCATTAGTTGTAATCATACCTCTTAGTCTCCTATATATACCAAGGAGACCTTTTCATTTGGAATCATCTTGTACTTGGACATTTATGTGGTGTATAAGGAGGTTTCCCCCTCGAAGAGGCTTATTATATGAAATTCTCTCTTTTTCAAGGCGGTGAGTACTTATTCTAAGGTTTTTCTATGCTATATTGATATTTGGTTCTTAACAACAACACATATTTATATGAAAAAAGGGGTTAATTACCCATTACAAAAATGACCAAAACCCTAACCCACTAACCCTAGGTGGATTATGTTTGTCCACTTTCTAACTCCCTAATTGCGGCTAGTTCAAAATCCAAACATTTTCCTTGTTAATCCGCATCTTTCTTCCTTTCTTTGAATTTCCTAGTTTTTCGTCGTTGCTTTTTCCTATTTTTCGATGTGCGCTCCTTTTTTGGTCCATTTCCTAACTACCTCATTAATTATCGCGCTTTTCCCCAAAATAGCCTGCTCCAACAGGCCCCCAACACTCACCTGTGGCTCATCCTGAGCCACTCAGGTAGTGTATGCTTCATGTACTGACTTTTCAAGCATATGAAACCTGCTTGAAATTTGTTCAACTTGATATTTTACTTGCGTGCACTTTTCTGCTATAATCTCCATAGTATACGAATTAATGTGCTCCTTCAATAGTTCCCCACTCTCCAAGCCAACTTGTTCAATCTGACCCTTTGTTGCATCAATATCAGTAAGAATTTTTTATGTTCCTTCTTGTAGTGGTTCAAATTGATTCCGCCTTGACTTCTTATCTTCTTGTATAGTCTTCAGCTCTGCCTGCAAATTCTTCATTTTTTGCACACTTTTCAACCTGTATGGTATTTTCATTGTTTTCTTCTTCTACTTCAGTTCTTGCGCCACAATATTTATAGGGCTTTGAAGAAGTGCAAATCTTTCATAGCCCATTGCACTTCTTCCGCTGTGACACAATATCTCAAATGTATCCATTCCTTCTTAGGATCCCTCTTAGCCTGGATCCATATGTTGTATCTTGAAGCTTGAAAGTTATCTATTCCTTGGTTATCCCTCACTACTTTTGGCATTATTCTCCATGTGTTTTCCAGTTTCTCCTGCATCTCATCATACAACATGGAAAAAATGATATAATTTGCCTTCCTTTTCTTTGGATTTGAAGTGTGCCATAATGTTGTATATTTTGTTGTGCAACACTTCCCCAACCTTTGGTAAAATCCATTATATTTTGGTTCTCCCCATCCAACCAATGATATCAATATAATTAGCCATGAATAATGAAATTCTTATCCTAGATCCTACGCATCCTTGCAATCCTCCAAAAACAAGTTTAGGAGATATGGGGCCCAACTAAGTAGACTCCCCTTTGCACACTACACAGATGCTGCTATTACTCCTGTTGGGGCTTCCTCTTTGCAACACTTTCTCAACAGTTTACAAGCCATCAATTTTGTCACAAAATTAGTTTCTAGTTCATTTATCTATCTATTAACCATACCCCTGGATCCTTTGTTAGTCCCATATTTGTTCTTTATCTCATCTGCCAGGGATTTTTCTTTAGTTTTTTCATCCATGTACTCCTATGGTTTTGCTCCATCTGTTGGTAATCCCATGATTTCTGCAATTAAGTTCACATCTATGGATACAAGCCTATCCATCCATAAAATTCCTTCATGTACCAGTTCCAGTAGTTGTTTGACACATGCATTTACATATTTTCCTCTCCCAAAGTGAGGAATCTTCAACAGGTTCATGATTCTTGTGTTATATAGCCCTGCAATCCACTATTTTGGCTCTAGAATGGGATCTCCTGATGGACCCTCTCCTTTACTTTCCATGTACACTTGTTGCAAGGGCTTAGGAAACTTCCCCCTATCTGCAACATCATGGTCAACATACTTCAACTTATTCACACAACCTAACATGTCATCCAATACTTTGACTCCTTCAGGTATTTACGACAGTGATAGTGTTAGTTCCTTTTTCTTGCTTAGTTTTCTTGGCATGACATGTTTTTCCCTAGTATTCTTCTTTCCTGTTGATGCCCCTGTCACTTCCATTGGATTCCCTTCATCACCTTCTTCAGTGTCTGAGTTTTTCTTGTGTGTAACGTCCTAAACTTGCACTTGTTCCTCTGACTATTGCGCTAGTTCTGCTACACAGTGTTGTGCTTCATTTGAATCTGTCCATTCATCATCATACTCATTCGGTTATACCTGTGCTTCTATTATGCCTAATCCAATTTGTTGCATGGGGTTTTTCTCTGTGATAGGGTTTTGTGTTTCACCCCGTGGATCGATATACATTTCCTATATCGCTGGAATTTGTTGTTCCTAATACTCTACAATAGTGGGACTAATCAAATCGATTAGTGGGGAAGGAATGGTGTCAAAATCCACCACTCCTTCAGGATGAATTTATTTTTTCCCATTGGTTGTTGTGTCCTGCGGAGACCTCGCGATACTCCGTGTTTTCCTTGCGACCTGACGGGGAGCTCCAATCTTTGATGGCACCATTTATCTAAATATGGATGGGTTTCTCGGAATCATAACTGGATACCTTAGAATCACCTACTCACATTTAAATTTTAGACCTTGGCTCTTGGTTACACAAATTCACAATGAGTCTTCTCAGTTCATCTTTTATACTTTTATAGGTCGTGCCATAAATGCTCTAGCGCACCGCTTTTTTCGATCAACGCTTTTTCCTTTTCCGTTTGTTTTATGTATCAACACGCTGTGTTTTCTGTATGGTCCCATTTCTCTGGCGAGTAGTGTATTCCTATTGTTTCATACCAATTTCTATTTGTTGCACGTTGTATTTTTCTTATTTTCTTTTTAGCTCCTACTATATACACTATGTACAATTGTAATTGTTTGCATTGCATCTACTAAGGGTTACTGGGTCGACTTTCTCGATATATTTTCAGTCGACTGCCATTAACCAATCCTTGAATCTCTTTTCCTGCTAGATCATGAACTGTACAACACCTCCATCTGTGATAGATTTTATCTCATATGGCCATAGCCAATGCATCCTAAATTTCCCCGGGAGTTGTAAGTAATTGTTTTCATAGAGGAGAACCATATTTCCTTCCTTCAAGTTTTTCTTATTAATGTGTCTATCATGCCAAGCTTTGTCTTTGTATTTATGTACTTCCTGATAGAAACCAACCATAATCATGTCCTCTTCTAGTTCCATGATTTGAGACAATATTTCTTGAGTTGCACCTCTTTTTGTCATGTTTGTAATGGCTGCAATGCGAAAACTAAGTATCAAATATTCCAAAGGGACTACTACTTCTTGACCATACACCAATCTAAAAGGTGTCTGCCCTATGAGTTTCTTGTGTGTGGTTCTATAGGCCCATAATGTTGCTGGTATCTTCAAATCCAAATCATCTGTGTTTACATTGCAAATTTTAGTTAGGGCATTCTCAAAATTTTTATTAAATGCTTCCATTGTTCCATTAGCCCGAGGATGGTATGGAGTGCTCTTCTAATGGTGTACTTCAAATTATTTAGTCATTGCCTGAATGGTATTATTGATAAAATGAATTCCGTGATCAGTCATCAGAATTCTAGGGCATCCAAATCTTGTAATTACTTGTTCAAACATGAAGTGTGCTAGAGTTTTCGTACTGCAATATTTTACTACTGCTGCTTAAACCCATCTAATTAAATATCATGTCATTGTAATGATGTACCTTGCTCCTGATCTTCTCGCTGGTGGGTTGATTGGTCCTACAAAGTCAATTTCCCATTTGCCAAACACTTTAAGAGTTACTTGAGATTTTAAGGGAATCTCATGAACATCTTAAAATGTTGGACTAATAAATAATGTCTGAACTTTTGTAATGCATATACTATAGCCAAACCTTCTCTTTGTTGTATTATAATTTTGTTATGACTCTGACAGTTTCCTACTTGCAAATGCTATTGGGTGATCTATATCACCTTCTCATGGATGTGTTAATACTGCTCCAAGTGATATTGAAGAGGAATCCACATGAACATGGAATTCTTTTTACCAATATGGAAACATCAGAATTGGTGTTGTCACCATTTTCTCCTTTAAGATGTCCAAACTTTGTTGGCACTCTTCATTCCACTGAAACTTGATATCCTTCTTTAACAATTTTTCCATGGGCACAGTAATATGTGTGTAGATATTTATGAACTTTCTATAGTATCTTGTATGAATTAGTGTAGCTCTTAATTGACACACCGATTTAGGTGGTGGTAAATTATAAATGACAACAATCTTTGCAGGGTCAACCTATAGACCTTGTTTACAAACCACATTCCCTAGAAAATTTCCAAATGGTCCGTTGAATACACATTTCTTAATATTCAAAGAGAGTTGACACTGTCTACAACTATTTAGCATTAATATTAAAACTTCAACATGATCTTTTAATAGGAAAAATACTGTCCAATCATCCAGATAAACCTCTAAACATTTATGTATAAAATATTTAAATGCAACTGCCACTACTCTTGAAAAGATAGCAGGGGATTTTTTCAATCCAAATGGAATCATTGTGTATTGATATGACCATCATTATGTAGAAAATTTAGTCTTATGACAATCCTCTGGTGCTATTATGATTTGGTGATACCCTGAAAATCCATCAGCGAATGAGTATGCTTCTTGTCCTCCTACATTTTCCAATACCTAATCTATAAATGGAGTAGGGAAGGGATCATGTAGACATGCATCATTCAAATTCCTCAATTCTATATAGATTCTTATACCCCGTTTCTCTTTTTCTTGAACTACCATAGGGATAATCTACTCAGATTCTTCAACAGGTTCTATTATACCAACCTCTAACATTTTATCAATCTCTGCCTTAAATTTCTATTTATATATTGGATTCAACCTATATGGTCTTAGTCTTATTGGTATGACATCTAGTTGTAAATGAATCTTCATTATCCAAGTTCTCCTTCTACCCCTTTCATTTATGAAAACGTTGCTAGAAATAGATCAATATATTCACACAATAATTTTGTTATTATTTCTAGTGTCTAGCAACTTGTCCCAATAGTCACCATTACTTGAAATATTTGGATTCTCTTATGTTCCAATATTTACCTTCTTTATATTCAATGATGCAACAAATTCTCCTGACTGTAACTGTGGGCCTTCTACTTATCTTTCCCCTTCCACTTCTGTTATCTGAATATCGTGTGGGTTTTCTTCTACTAGGTCATCTTTTGGGACGTGGTAACAATGTAACAACTGTCTGACTGTATGTCGGTTCTGATTCTGATAACATGTTACAATTTCAATTTCATGTTTGTCAAAATATTTTCTTTTATCAACTTCAGTGTTTCATCCATCACTGGATTCTCATGTTCAAATGCAAAGGTGATCACAAAGTTTTTCTACAAATCTTTCCAATTTCCAATTCCTCTGTGCAGTTCCATTTATGTATACCATTTTCTTGGTATGCCTTCCAATGTATCGATAAAGTGATGTGACCATTCTTCGAGTCATACTAATATCCATTGGGTTATGCATTTGTCTACATGTTCTCTAGGCTATCCTCTTCTATCATATTTCTCCATGTGTTTATTCTCCTGTTCTGAGACAAATCTAATGCGTAGTAATCTTTTGCATTTATACCAATCATGGATCTTTTCTTTGTGAGTACCCCACCAACGTGTAGGTGTTTCTTTCAAGGAAATATCTAAAACAAATAACCTTTGAATTTCCAGGACTTCTAACTCAAACTTTGCTAAGAATCCTTTCAAACCATTTTTATCATAAAAACTTGGAGGTTCTCTTACCTTTGTGCAAACACATCTTAGTGCGTACATCATGCTTACACATCTTCTGGTAGATATCTCATGTAAGTTTTGTTTCCAATTCTCCAGTCCTGTGTCGAAATATGAAGCACAAGAATAGATGCTTCTCTAGCTAAGCATTCTATATTATATTGGATTAATGTAATCTTCCTCGTGCACGATATTTCTATATAATTGATTTATCTCTTCTGTGATGAAGTTCAATGTCGTTGGTTCAACATATCTTCCACCTTCTTAAGGATCTAATGGTACTATGACTCTATATTCTCTTGATTCCAAAATCGTTTTCCTGGTCTTCAAGTTGATGATAGCTTGATTGCCAAATGACCAATCCAATCCCAACAATTTTGGATACGGTGTAGTATTATCCACTATCTCAATTACCTCAAAAATTTCCATGGTGCGTACACCATCTAAATCCAATGGTATGCCTTTCAATTGACCAATTGGTATTACTCTATGTTGGTTTGCTAGTTTTAACTGAATAGGTGAATATCCCAGTGTAGGTTCCTCCATACATTCCCATGTTTTCTTAGGAAGAACATTTACCTCATATCCCAAATCTAATATGATGTCACCCATGTTAAAGTCTCCAATATTTGCATTCAGTCTGAATTTTTTATTTTTTCTTGTCTTCCTATGGAGATGATTTATTGTCTTTTGTTCTAGTTTCATCTCTTCTTCAGAATTGCATTTTTCTAACAAACTTTGTAATGCTTTCATAAATGTTTGATCATGTTGATATTATGCTAGTTGAGGGAGGTATTAACCTCCATATGTAACCTTTGACTAGAATAGAATATTATGGAAGTAAGAGAAACCCTAAACAGATGTGTGAAAACCGTAGAACACATGTCGGCTCAACATAACATATAATATTAAGATATTGTCCTCCAGGAAGACAAGTCGGCCCAGACAGGTGACAAAACCACTATAAATATAGGACGTCTTGGCTCATTTGTTCACTCACTAACACACTCTCATTCACCTAGAAACAATGTGCAAGTTTCGAGGAGGAGCAACAACAACTGCAGTTGCATGGTTTTCTCTTGTTTAGTCTTTTTGATACTTTTTCTTGTGCACTACCCTGGGAGAAGGTGCACTCTCTTGGTTATCTATTGGTTATGGTGTGGCTTCCTAGAATCATTATTTATGTCAAAGGTTAAGGTGCTCGGGGGTGGATTTATGCCTATGGTTGGGTGACAATGGTGTAGCATTATCTATGGTTAAACGAGCACATAAAAATTGTTCTAATAGGTTATGGGACCACACCACCTTCAGGACTGTCTAACCACTGGAAGGTAGCGTGGAAATTCCTTATTAAGCTCATTGTGGCACTAGTTGTAGCTATAAATAGGGTTTTTGATTTTGCAGCTACAACAAACCCTAATCCATCTCTTTAGGCACCTTAAGTGAAGCCTTCGACCTAATTTCTAGATATTCTAGTGCTCCCTAGCCTAGTGCACCCTCTGGTGCCCTCAACCGGAAAAAATCTCAAGTTTTAGTTTTTGGTTCAAAGTCAAAGTTTGACGGATCAAAGTCAACATCATAGGTTGACTTGTGGTCAAAGTTGAAATTTTTGGGTTTCTAGCTTGTTCTAACCATTGAAACTTTTTTTTTTCTAACTCTTATTGTCAAGATGGTGTCTAGTTTCATATTAGAAGACAAGTTGAACGATGCTACAAATTTCAAAGGTATGCACTTGTATATTCTTTTCAAGCTATATGATCCAACAAAGCATGAGTGTGTTCGTAGGGGATGTACAAGAGACCTTGTCCAAGCAATGAATTTAGTACATTCAGAGGAATAAACACACCCTCCCTAGCAGTGAAGACTCCAGGTTTGATTATTTAAAAATTGATATGGCTCTAACTATTATGGCATTATTATGATCTTATACTGCATCTTGATATATTGAAGTTATGATCATTATGCTAATCCCTTAATACTATATACACTTGTTGATATCCTCTTTATGAGATATTCTTGTTATTATGTAAATTCTTATTGTTTACGAGATGAAGTTGATCTCCTTTAGGAGATGTTCTTGGTTACTAACCTAGACTCTAGGCAGGATATCTTCCATGGAGGATACCATGTATATTCTTTTGTTCTTGTTTCTTGTTCCAGGAAGGCTACAAAAGATAAATATGAGAGGGAGTCAGAATCAGAGGGAGTCAGTGATCAAGAAGAAGCCAACATAGTTTCGTGACACTTTGCAAAATGCTAAGGGGCATTCAGTAGATAGAAGTGTGGTCCGAGGATTCTCTCAGATAGAGGGAGTTGATTTCAGAGTATGAGATGAAGAATCTTGACTGAATATATTGGGATTGGAAGAGTGTATGACATCGGATGAGATCTTCAGTGAGGAGACTGAAGAGGTTTAGAATTATGGATAGGAAGTCCATAGCCACACTTATGATGACACATCTGGGGAAGTTGTGTGTTGGGATTGACATTTTCATTCTAGAGTGCACCTTATGTCAGTATATGGTTAAGCCATGACCGTATTATTGGGTTACATCACAACATGCAGGTACCTATGTTGTGGCACAGATAGATATGATTGGTCTCCGATGATGAAGTATGGTTATCAGGATATATATTTTTTGGATTGGGAGTGCAGAAGACAGATCTAGTACATGGGGTGCTACTTCAGCTTGGACCCGAGCAGGATTTCTAGACAAGAAGGGAAGTAGATATTTGTAGCACCGAGTCATATATCATAGCTAGTGATGCAAGATATGAGGAAGGGTGGATTTTTGAAGGATATTGCAGTCCTTCATCAGAGACATGGTGCAGTAAAGAGCAGTGAGGCTCTCTCACTTATCCATAGATGAGAAGATAGATGACATTTTCACTAAGCCTCTGTCTGGGACAATATTGGAAGGAATGAAATTTTTTTCTTGGGGGAGTATTGATGATTGAAACTCCATTTCCATATTCGAAGATTGATCAGACGGACTTGATCATGTGCGAATAAGCCAAGATGTAATTTTCGATGGATTGAAGATTCAAGTTGTTGCTAGATCTCCTATGTGTGAATTGCATCAATCCTTGAAACTCTCACGAGTAGGTTTGTAGTTAACTCACGAGTAGGTGAGTAGACCAGATAATCATCGAGCCGACTCTATCTCCAAAAGAACTAGTTTGCAGACCATGGGAGATAGGGAAAATCTACATCCAAAGTATATGTACTTTGACATAGTCTTCGACGGATTGAAGACTCGAGTTGATTGAGGTGCAATTCCAGGTGTCCAATAGCATCAAGTTGAATGCATTCACAAAGTGATCCTATGATAGGATCACCATGAGGTGTTTGTAGCTCCGATGTGTTCATATTTCTTTTCTTGGGAATATAATGACCTGAGGTGCTAGACACACGTGTCTGATAGCATCGAGCTAAATGCATTCATGGAGTGATCCTATGAGAGGATCAACTATGAGGTGAATGTGGATTCGATGTGGTCATGATTCTTGTCATGGGACAAGAATGACCCAATGTGCTAAGCACATGGTGGTGGAGATGGATCATCAATATAGCTAAATGAGGCTCATAGGTATTATGGTATTGTCTATGACATAAGAATACCAAGAACAACTACAATAATATATATTTGATGATTTCTACCAGATGATGTTGATAGTAATGATGATACTTATGATGATACTCACGAAATGGGTGTAGGCATGGGTGAGCACGTCATACAGGTGTATCCCATGAATATGATGGTGACACATACTACGAGGTGTAGATCTAGTGTTCTCTAGTGGATTGTGTCCCCTAGACAATATTGACAGGTCCACATGGGTGTAGCCATGTCTGACATGATGATGCTACCGATAAAATGGTATATAAGACTATGTGAGTCTTTCCCATACCATGTGAATATGGATGAATGTGTTTGATACCATTAATACCTCCCTAGATAAGAGGGAGTGTTGATATTATGGTAGTTGCAGGAGGTATTAACCTCCATAGGTAACCTTTCACTAGAATAGAATATTTCAGAAGCAAGAGAAACCATAAACAGATGTGTGAAAACCCTATAAGACATGTTAGCTCAACATAATATATAATATTAAGATATTATGCTCCAGGAAGACCATTTGGACTAGACAAGTGATAGAACCACTATAAATAGAGGACAGATTGGCTCACTTATTCACTCAATCACACACTCTCATTCACCTAGAAACAATGCACAAATTTGGAGGAGGAGCAACAACAACTGCAGTTGCATGATTTTCTCTTGTTTAGTTTTTCTGGTATTTTTTATTGTGCACTTCCCTGGGAGAAGGTGCCCTCTCTTGGTTATATGTGCATTATGGTGTGGCTTCCTGGAATAATTATTTATGTCAAAGGTTAAGGTGCTCGGGGGTGGATTTATGTCTATGGTTGGGTGACCATGGTGTAGCATTGTCTGTGGTTAAACGAGCACATCAACATTATTCTAACAGATCATTCAATAACTTCAAGAAAGATACCATAGGTTTTCTTAGATTACTTACCTTTTCTGAAGGTCGGCCCATTCTAGTATAATCATATGGATGAGGCATATCATATACTGGCACATCATATCCCAAATGTGCATTAGAAGTATAAGCAATATTCTCTTGCAAAATTTCTTGTCCGACGTGCTTGAATGTCTCTTTTTCCTTGTGCGCATCAAAATTTTGTTGAGGTGTTGTGTTTTTTATAACCCACTGGTGTTGGTTCTGATTATGATTTTCTTCATCTTCTGCTATTTTGGTTCCACCTCGAGTAACTATATTAATTTTTTTCTCTTCATCTTCTCTAGTTTTCATGGAAATCCATTCAACATTCTGGTTATTCTGATTCCTTTTGTCCTGTATTTTTGTCAGAAGTATAAAACAGTCTTCTGTAGTATGATCTGTTGTGCGATAATACATTCAAATTGTTGGTGGTTGTGGAAAATCCCTTGCATAATGTCCAGGTTGGTGGAAATTGTGGCAGGTTATTGGTCCTCTGCCTCTTCCAATTCCTCCTCTTCCACACCCTCCTCTTCCAAATCCTCCCCTGTTTCCTTGATTGTCTATGCGCGGTGTATTATATTGTGGTACTTGATTATATTGAGGTGGAATTGTAAACTACTGTGCATTATTATACTATTGCGCATGTGGACCTTTCATTAGTTCAACCTGCATCTTATAGACATCCGAGGTCCTTTCCTTCATAAGTTCCATGGTTCAACAATTCTTATCCCCATGTCCTATAGACTTGCAGAAGTTGCAGAAGTTGCAGAATGTACTTTTAGGCACTATTTGGTATTTTTGCATTAGTAGACAATGATAGGGATCATGTCCAGGTGTCTTATAGAGTTCACACCATAATCCTCCTATGGGTAAGGGATTTGACAGTCCTACTCCTAAATACTGCGCAAATGTTAGGCACTCATTTTTGTTGTGTCCTTTTTTTCTTCATAAGGTACACCAGACAACTTCCCTTTTCTCCTTTCCTTTGTTATGATTCAACTTAAATGTCATATTATTGAGATCCTCTCTCAGTGATTATATAGTTGGATCTGTACGTTTATACCGATTCTCTTCCAATTATAAGGCTACTTGCAAAGCCTCAACCTGATTTTGGAACTTCTGTTACCTCAATGGATACTTAAAATGTGGCAATGATGAGTTTATGAATAGTTTCCTATGTTGCATGTCTGTTATGAGATATTTCATTTTACCTTTTAATCGCTTGAACTTCTTATCGATTTCCCAAATTGACTTTCCTGGATTCTGTTTGATTTATATCATCTCATTCATATATTGATCTTCTAAACTTGATCTCTAGAACTTATTGATTAGTTCCTTCTTCACATCTGTGACAGTTTTTGATGTTCCTTATGGAATGTTCATTGCTAGACTCATAAACCAGTCCAGTGCATAGTTTATTAATGTAATTGCAAGTTGAGCTACTTTTGTGTCTTCATCTGTGACCTATTTAGCTTCCCAAATATTTTTGCAAATAAATAGATGTTTCTATGGGTCCTCCAAACCTTCTCCATGAAATTTTGGTAACTGAATGGTTGGATTTGCTTCGACCATTGTAAAATTTGTGGTACTTCCTCCGCACGGTGTAGATAATTGACTACTTCTACCTAAACTCGTACTTCCACTTGAATTTTCACTAGTCCCTTAACCTATTGGACTCCTTCTGTCAGTAATTGTTGGTTGTCTAAAATATTCTTTATTTTCTGATGTCTTATTCGCACATGGGGTCATGGGTTCCACACTAATTCAGATCTGGAATGGAGTTCCTTCTTCTACGTCGGACCCCTGACCTCTGATTTTTCTTTCATATGCGGTTCACAGGATTTCCCCAATCTACTCTGTAACACAAATATCCTCTACCTCTTCTTCATCAATTTCCAAGCCTTCCCTCTTGACTATTGCTCTCTTTTTCCTATTTATCTTATATTGGTAAGGTCTTTCGTTGCGTGTCATTCTCACTTTGTCCATTATTTCCTTGATCTATTCTTCATCCATCATAATTGGACCCATTACTTTCTTCTGCATACCTTTATCTAGATCCCTCTCCATATCTCAGATCGTCCTTAGTGTTTCCCCTAGTCTCCCCATGCACGCATAGTTATTTAGCTGTCGGACTCCATTGCCATCAGACCTTTATCATGCAACAAAATCTTGATTGACATGTAGAGTGATATAATATACCTTCCTCTTAGACCCTTCAAAAAATCGTTCTCTGCAACAATGTATGATTTTGCAATTGTAAATTCTAACCTTGTACAATATCTTTTGCAAATAGATATTCAGAAAAGAACAGAAAAGATACAATGGCAAATACAAACATTACACAGAGAATTTTCCCCTGGAAACCCAAACCTAGAAAACCAACATATTCTATATTCATTCATTGTGTTACAATGTTTACAATACAAAATACATATAGGAGCTAGAGGCATCCAAAACCCTAACCCAATGACCTGGATTAGTCCAAAACGCTAATTCCTTAACCGGAAATAGAAAGCCATCGACAAAGAAACCATGTGCCGAAAAACCACCTAAATATAATGCGGTCTCGATGCGAAAAAAAAAAATCAGGGTTAGCGCTCGACGTAGACGCTCAGACACTACTACTCGTGAAAATAATATAACACATACCTAACATTCTCCCACTTGTTGTTTTCTTTTCACACAAGGGGTTACAAGGTTACATAGTCAACAATCCAGGGCAACAATGCCCATGGATCCTCTACACCAAGAGAACTTCTCAGTGCTCACAGATTTTGTTAATGAATCTACAACACTCTTCAAAGTGTCCACCTTCATCAGCAGTACTTTCTTTTCTTCATCCATGTCTCTCACAAAGTGATATTGAATATCAATATGTTTTGTCTTTGAATGATGAGCTTGGTTCTTTGCCAAAAAAATTGCACTCTTACTGTCGCAATCTATTCTTATAGCTTGTTGTACCAACCCAATACCTAAACACAATCTTTGTAACCATACTGCTTCATTACTTGCATGAGTGACTGCCATATATTCAACTTCTGTAGTTGAAAGTGCCACTACAACCTGTCTTTTTCTCATCCAACTTATTTCTCCTCCAAACAGGTTAAATACATACCCGCTTGTAGATCTCCTATGATCTAGATCTCCTGCCCAGTCTGCACCCACAAATCCATGTATATCCACCACTCTGTCCAATCTCAGTCTTCCTTCATAGCACAATCCATAGCTAGCAGTGCCACGCAAATACCTGAAAACCCTTTTTACTGTTGTCCAATTTTCCTTCCCTGGTTTTGACATATACCTGCTCAAAACTCCCACTGCATGTGCAATGTCCGGTCTAGTACAAGCCATTGCATACATCAAACTGCCAACTACACTAGCATATGGAACATGAGACATGTCATCCTCTTCTTCATGTGTCTTGGGACACTGATCCGCAGATAACTTTACACCAACAGGAATAGGAACCTTGACCGGTTTGCATTCCTGCATATTAAACCTTTGCAATAGTGTCTCGACATATTTTCTCTGATTTAACCAGAGTTTCCTCTTTTTCTGATCTCTTTTAATTTCCATGCCCAAAATGAAATTTGAAGCACCAAGATCCTTCATGTCAAATTTAGAGGACAACTGAGTTTTCACATCCTGGATAATCTCCTTGTTGTTTCCTATCAACAACATGTCATCCATATACAAGACCAAATAAATCAAATGATCACCGATTAATTTAAAATACACACAATGATCCTCTTTGCTTCTTGTGAAGACAAGTTCCAGCATATAAGTATCAAATTTTTGATACCACATCCTTGGTGATTGTTTTAAACTATACAAGGATTTTTTTAGCTTGCATACCAACTCCTTCTTTCCCTTCACAACATAACCTTCTAGTTGCTTCATATAGATTTCTTCTTCCAGGTCCCCATGTAGGAATGTTGTCTTCACATCCATTTGTTCTATTTCAAAATCAAATGCATCAGTAATAGATAACATAAATCTTATGGAGGTTAACTCAGCAACGGGAGAAAAAATATCACCAAAATCAATTCCCTCAACCTGGGAATAACCCTTTGCTACTAACCGAGCTTTGTATTTCTCCACTTTTCCTTCTGCATTCAACTTTTTTTTTAAATACCCATTTGCTGCCAATGGGATTTCTTCCAGTTGGAAACTCCACTAGATCCTAAGCCTCATTCTTATCCAAAGATGCCATTTCTTCTTCCATGGCCCTTTTCCAGATATTTCGATCCTCTGAATCCATTGCCTCCCTAACAGTTCTAGGATCATCATCAATAATAGACAAAGCAAAATTTGAACGGAAATCATATGGACTATACCTTTCCGGTAGCCTTCTTTCTCGATCTGATCTCCTCAATACTGGAGTATGAGGATCTTCTTCTTCTGATTCATGTTCTTATGTAGAGTCTGATTCATCATCCTTTAAATCAAACTCTATCTTCTCTGGTTTTTCCTTACTTGGTAGGACTTCCTGTTTAACAACATCCTTCATTTCTCTAAATACCACATCTTGGCTATACACTACCTTCTTAGTTTCTGGGTTCCAAATCTTATAACC